>JAUZNJ010029893.1:0-15138 GCA_034780135.1 Jordanella pulchra
TATATATATATGTATATTATTACTATCATCTTGGAGTCCCAACCAAGGCCAAACATATGTTTGTATTCATGTTTTTATTATTATTTTAGTCAGCTTTATTTTCTTTATTTCTATGTTTTTAAAATAAGTGTTGTATTTTAAAAGTGTAAGTGTTTGAACATCAGGTTTGCTTTGATTTGATCTAAAATGTCTTTATTATTTACTGCAGGTCCCAGAGACGACTGAGAGGAGATAACTGACCATAGCCTCCCGCTAACCTTTCTCCAAAACAACCAGTTCCCTGATTGAAAGGCTCCTCTATAAAAGTTGTTTTTTATATATATTTTTTGTGGTATCCTCGATTATTATCATCAATAATAAGCTGCTTAGAGAAGAATCCTTAGAGGAAGCAGCTGCCTTTTCTGCATTAAGGTTCAAAAACAGCTTTATTCATAGCAAGGCGTGCTGATCAATCTGATAATTGTTCCTTCTTACCCTTTTGTTTTTTATGTGGGCTTTTTTTATTTGCTACTGAATGTTTGTTTTTTGGGTTTCTTAAAAAAAAAGCTGTTCAGATGTTGAAACAACTAAATGATTAATAATTACAGCAGGTGTATATGTAAGATTATTGTTCTCATCAGCTGAAAACAAGAATTACAGACAAATAAAGCGAACTTCAAGGTGGGATTATATTATCCATCTGTTCACTTTAATTTTCAACGTCCGAACAATTAGAAATAAAAATGTTTTTAGTACTTCATCAGAAGCCTCTAAACATACTGACAACTGAGATGTTAAACTTGAAGTTCTGGCTCAGAGGTGGATAATGTACTCAATGTTATCTTTGATACGTTTTTCACACCTCTTGTTTAAGGCCATACATTTTTTCCTTTTTCTATATCCTGGTTAGATCAGTGAAGAAATAAAGAATAAAGGACAATGCATAACAGTCTGCGTATTTGTCATTGGATATTTTCGACGACACAGAATTTAAAATAATTATTCCGAGAGAACAAGCAGCAAGGCACCCAATGACTTCCAAGGGTTTACATGACTTCTGTCTAATAGCAGGAGGAAAAAATGCATTTTCTTCAGGAAAACAGGTTCATGATCGCAATAAAATTCTGCTTTAAATTTGTTGATTGAGTTAATTACTCCAGTTTTTAAAAACAAAGTAAAAAGGTAACTCATTCTATCTCTAAGATAAGTTATTAAGTTACTTTAAAAAAATAAGCTTGTTTCCACAACTGCTCTATTAGATAACAGTCTCTCTGTTTCTTTCTCCCTAAATCAATGGACTCAAACTAAAGACCTCTTTTAATAAATCCAAATAAGACAGTGCTTGTCTTTTTTCCATCCTGTTCACACATCTGTCTCTCTACAAGCTATAAACAAACCCTAAAAAGACAGAGCATTGTTGTCAGACAGCAACAATGATATTTTGGACCTTATTTCACAGTGGAACCTGGAAAAGACTCAACATTCAATCTTCTTTTGTGACCCTTTTCTTTTGGCTAAATGTTTTAGACAAAAATAAATAAATATCAGAAGATATAACTGGAATAAATCCAGAAGAGATTATGATTTTAATTTGTTAGAGGAAACAAAAGTAATCTAAGCTGAACTTTCTCAAGAAATAATATTACATTCCCCAATTTGTTAAAGCATAAATTATTGGGAACGAAGAAGAAAATGTCAATACACAATAACCTTGACTTGTTCGACACTCGTGAGGACAAATGGCCAAACAATAAGCCTGCTTAGGCAGGAGAGCGATCCAAACCAGCAGCTTCCATTTTGAATGGCTCTAAAAAACAGGATAAAGCTCTTGAAGTGGCCTAGTCAAAGTCTTGTTTTTTTTCCCACTAAGGTTTAAAAGGCCAGCATCTCTAAATCAATTGGAAGACAAAAAATGTGCCAGTATGCAAACATTAAATTATGTTGAAAAATAAATTAAAATGAACATAAAATTGATTTCTTTATGTATTTCTCTCAGCTTATCTTTGTCTGGTATATTTGTTTTGCTGTTTTTTGTTTTTTTTTGCAAACTGAAAAGTTTAGGTGCAAAAAGAAAATGAAAAGTAAAAAAAAAAATGTGTGAGCAGCATAAGCATTTCCAAAGCATTTCATGTAACTTAAATTCATGTAGCTTCAATTTGACTGAATACTTTATTTTTTTGACGTATCCAAGATTGAACAGATGTGTGTGGCTACATTAATGGTACATTTGGGATCAGGGTCTCTTTTCTTTCTCCAAATATCTGTGCAGACTGAAATAAAACTAAAGGATCATTTCTGCCTTTAATCCTCCGTTCAGTCCACCATGGTGTTCGCGGCTTCCTTTCGAACCACGATCTTGTACACGCTCTCCCTGAAGCTGCTGTCAGAGGTCAGCCTTCGAGCCGTCGCCCGCAGTTCCTCCATGCTGCCGTCGTCGGGGTCGGCCACAGCAAACGACTTGGAGTGTTTCACTAAAATCAGATTAGTCATTTATCAGATTAAATAGGTTATCTGTGTGCAACATCTAAAATGTAGGACATTGGTTTTATTTTTTCCACATTTTTCATGTTAAAACCACAGACCTCAAAGCATTTTAGTAAAATTGTACATGATTTTAAAAAAGTAAAAAAAAAAATACAACATTAAAACCTGAAATGTGGATTTGTGTTCAGCCACTTAGAGTCAGCTTTTGCTGCAAATATACATAGCTCCAAGTATTTTACACTCCATTTCTATCAGTTTTGTCCATTTATTGCAAAAACAGCTCAAACCTTCCAAGATAAGATGGAGAGAGTCTAGAAAATCAGCTTTAAAGTGTTGTTACAGATTGTCAAACAGATTTAGATCTGGACTTTTTCTAGATTTTTGGAAAACATCAATATTGTTTCGTCTAAAGCAGGTGTCCACAACCTGCGGCTCTTTGGACTTTTCAAAATGGCTCTTAAAACCTTGGCTAAAAATTATTATAGAACAATGATTCAGCGTATGTTTTGTAAATGCAAATATGGAAAAAATGCAAGTTTTAACAATTTTTCTGCTTTTTCATGCAATAATGATCTTAAATTTTTACAAGAGTATTTTTTCTTTTCCTCGTGTTTTTGTCATGATGTTGGAAATGATGCAGGGGGTTTAAAACTATTGAGGAAATGTTGGTTATTTACAAAAGATAACAAAGTTCCTATGGTATTTTTTAAATCTAAAATATTTCATCTAGTACTTTTTTTCTCGCCAGAGGATCACATCATATTTTCTCTAAATGACTTTAATTTAGCTGGACTCGGGTCAGACATGGAGAGAACATTCCGGCATAGCTCTGGCTCCATGTTTATCCTCACAGATCTGCTGGAAGCTGAACTTTTTTAGCAGCATCTAATATCCTTTCATCAAGCATCTCCCTGCATTGAGCTCCATCTATCTTCTCATCCATGATGAGAGTCTTTGTCCCTGCTGAAAACAGGAAGATAATCCCCACAGTATGATGCTGCCACCATCTTGTTTCACCTCACGTGAACAAACCAGCTCAGGTTGTTGAGCAGAGGTAATTTTCCTCCACTTATTGTGTTTTACGTGTTGGCCAAAAGGTTTAATAGATCTCATCTGACCAGAGCTCCTACTTCCACATGTTTGCTGCTTTCTCTGCATGACAGAGGAAGCAGCAGTTTAAAGCTCCTTAAGGCAGTTAGTAGCGGTGGACTTTATAAGGAAGTATCAGCATAAAGAGAGTTGAAAACAAGGAGAACTTTGCTGGATTTTTACATCCAAAATGAATCTTTAAATATACATTTCAAAGGCTTGAGTTAGTGTTCATGGACCTGGTCGGCGTGTGAAGCTCAGACTTACACCAGTGCCGTCTGGAGGCTCTCCTTTGGATGCGGCAGCTCTTAATTCTCCGAGCTGCAGCTTTGTGAAGGTAAACCGCGTTCTTCATTATGGCGGGGAGCTTTGCCTCGATCTCCGCTGCACAGATACACTCCTCAAAGAACTCTGGATAAACAGATCAGACAATAAAAGGAGCATTTGTACTTATTCCACTGTTTATGTCAATGGCAATTGCATCAGGTAATATCACCAAAATGTTATCATGAAATGACAAACTGTACAAGAAGTGAATAAAAAAGAATTATTAAATAAAAAAAGTGCAAAAGGTGGAATTTGGGTGGCACAGTGGATATCACGTACGACCCATGTATGGAGGCCTTAGTCCTTGATGCGGCTCAAATCTGGCTTGTGGTCCTTTCCCCTGATTGGTTAAGAAAACCAGCTGATTGCATCCAGCTCCTCCTCGATGAGCCTGCACTGATGACCTTCGCTTGCATTTTGTCATTGACTTTTGAGCAATCCCAAAATTCATGCCTCCATGTAGCGACAGTGGAGAGGAAAAACTCCCTTTTAACAGGAAGCAACCTCCAGCAGAACTAGGCTTAGTGTGAGCGGCCATCTGCTGAGGCCGCCCGGGGTTCAAGGAGACAGAAGTAGACATACAGAAAGAAGCAGAGATATAAAAGGTAACTGTCACCTCCACAGGCGGTTCTCCTGTCAGGGGATGAAAGAGAGCACATGCAGTTAGTCACAGTAAAAGAAACAGGACAACACTGAAAACAGGTCAAGCTCCAACATCTATGAAGAGAGATTTCGATGGCAGCAGCCGAGCTGATACTTCAATAGAGATTAGAGTCACAGACTAACAGGAATAAACCACATGAAGCTACTATGATGAGAAAAAGGGGAGAGAACAAAGTTATAAGAGGAAGCTGCAGTCCACACATATAGCAGCACAAATACTGGAAATAGCTCAGGATAACCTAACTATTCTGGATGAGGTAGAGCCAAGTAGAAAAGTCTGTCTGGACTGAAATTCTCCACCGCCAGATCAGGTTGTCAGTGTTCTACCTCCACCTACCTCTCTACTCACCCAACGACTAAGCAAACATCCTTCTGTTTTTAAGTATAAGTATATTTATTAAAAATGACACTTTCAAGCCTAGCCTTATAAGTAGACCGGATGTCGGCCTCACTGACTAAAACTGGTGGGGAGAGGAGCCTGATAACTAAAAGATCTACCTCCCATTCTACTATTAGAAATTATAGGAACCACTAGTAAATCTGCAGATTGAGAGTTAAGTACTAGGAACATAAGGAACAATACAACAATATAAGAATCTAAGACTTGGTTATTGAGGGTTTTATATGTGAGATAGGTGATTTTAAATTCTATTCTAGATTTAACAGGAAGGCAATGAAGAGAAGCTAAGATAGGAGAAACATGATATCTGTTTTTAATTTTCATTAAAAAGACTGTCTGGAGGATTTTGGATCAGCTGAAGGTTTTTAACTGCAGTTTGAGGAGTTCCTGATTGTAAGGCATTACAATAGTCCAGCCTTGAAGTAACAAATGCATGGAACAGTAAGACAAGTAATCTGGAATACTGTGACAACCATTTTCATACAATAATAAAGTATATGAGTGTAATAACAGAAATTATACCAAAGAAGAGACCCTGGCTCTAATCCACTACATGTGTTGAGCACAGTGGTGGAAGGTTGATGGTGAAAACAAATTGTTGACATGAATCAACACAACTTACTCTGGATGCCAAACAAGTGCAGCCCTTTTAGACATGATTTAGGATAATCTCACAAAGGATTTTTCCATCCGTTTCCTATTTTTTTGATTTTTTATTTATTTACATTTTTCTGTGGTGCTAGCATCTTTGACAAAGAATAATCAGAAGAAAGCGAGCAGAGAGAGAAAGAAGGGGAAGAGGATATGCACAAAATATGTTCGAGACAAATAAATGATGCTATATGTTAATATTTCTAAGAGAGTATAAGATGGTTGCTATTAAGCTAATCTGAACAAATATTTGACCATTTTCAAATGTTGTTCAGTGAGAGTCTGATTTTTTGCAGAAAAATTTATAGTAATAAGGAGAAAATGTCAAGTTAAAGCAAAACCAATGATGTCAACTGTAAGTCCCATATTTTCAAATTGATTGTCCCTACAGCATAAAAACAAATATTTAAATTATTTCATAAGTCAGTTTTTTTAATATTACTATTGGATCGTAAAAATGTTTTTTTCCTATGAGAGTCTCTGTGATGGTGAAGCCATCACAAGTAGACGTTCAGCACATAGACACACACACACCCATAAACACCAACATCATTATATTGGTATATGTGAAGAGGTAGTCTTTGTGTTTACATTTTGTTCCTATTACATTAATCTGTGGCAAACTTGTATTTGTAATCCTTGGTGAAGTTACATGATTTGTGATTTAGTGTTCTGATTATTGAATGATTGTTTGTAGCTGAATGAAATGAGTGGAATGATTAGTAATGATGTCTTATTGGCTGTGGTACCAGACACACCCCTTTTCTAGTCTGGGAGCACATTCCTTGGAGAAATTAAAAAAAAGAAGCAAGTGAGATCTGAGAGAGGGTTGGCATTTTGGAAAGCCAGTTGTCAGCTGATGTCAGGTCAATATCAGGCTGACTTATTGGGGGAGCGGGGCAGTGTCTCCAAGTGTCTGCAGACGGGGTGTAGACGGGCACAACCCTATACCTGTGAGTTATGTAAATACTTTTTGTAAATATAACCAGCACTGTTTTTTTTTCTTGGTGATTTGGAGCTACACGGTCACAATAAAGCTCCCTCAAAACGCAAACCAACGACCACGAGTATTTTTACAGCTGATTAGAGACTCGGCACATTACACTGTGTCTGTGAAACCAGACACAGGGTGGAACCCGGGACCCAGTTCCATCACAGAATACAGCTCCTGTTTACTCCTGTCTATTTCCGTCTACACTCCCTCGGTGCCTTTTACTATCCAAACAATCGCAGATACCTAAAAATAAACTGAAGTAACAGTAAGTTTGTCACAGTGGGTCAGACTCCCACAGCAGCAGGTGACTGTGAATGAAACAGTTCTAATTTTCAACTGTTCCCTTACCAAGGATGAGATATTGCTGCAAAGTCAAACATTTAATCAGCTGTATGCTGACCTACCCTTAGATTGATCATATTTTACCATTATAAGCTAAATTGGACTTATTTGTATTATAACTAGCATCAAATGTATACAACACATTTTGATTCCGTCTACGTAGCTGAAGTGTAATAGAGTCTTTCACTTTATTTTTCTGCGGTTGAACTGCAGCTTTTGTCTCTAAAGGTGCCTGGAAATGACGTTTGTGGTGAACTGGCACAATGAAATAAATAAATAGATAAAAACAGTGTACAACGTACAGTCTTCTATTATGCAAACAAGCAAAACTGGTGTCAATAATTTCGACCACGTTTGTGCTGGTTTGGCAAAAAGATTTCAGTTGTGTTGCTTTTGTTTTAAAGTTATTGACAGAAGTTTAAAGTTCGAAAGGTTCAAACTTTTGTCAAAAGGTTTAGAACAAAAGCTGCAGAAAATAACATTTTGGATCTTTTTTATTTGTTTATAATGTGGGGTGTGACCGTTGACCTTTTGACCTTTGGTTAATAACTTAAAACAAAAGCGTCGCTCTGCCTCACATCACCTCTCCCTGATCAGAGAAGGTGTGCGCATGTTTACAGTGGCGGCACAGCATGGTTAAGATAGGTGCCTCCTGGAGGGGAACCTCTTTTCCACAGGACAAGAAGGGGCCTCTGCTCAGACAGCAGAACTCATGAGAATTACTCAGACATGCATCAATCAACCACTTTGTGCATGAATTTCATGAAAGGATAGTATAAGGTGATTTTGCATGATTCCAGGCTTTTAAAGATATTCAGTGAATCTTTGAACTGCTGTTAAATCGATATTAAATAAATACATAGAAAGAAATAGATTATTATCAGTACAGAAAATGAAGGTAGCAGACAGTGTGTCATCAAATACCTTCCTGAATGAAACACATACTCAGAATAGAACAAAATAAGACCTTTTCATAGCAGCTACCCATCTGGGATGAAATGATCTATTTAATATCAAATGAGAAAAAGTAACAAACTATTGCCTGAAAATAAAATAATAAACATTTCAAGCAATTCACTAGAATCTTACTTATAATACCTTAAACTGATATGAAAATGCAGAGTGCTTAAAATGATGTTTACTGGGCAGAGAAAGGAACCAGGAAACATGGAGTCGCTGCTCAGCATGAACCCAGCCTCACAGGTGCTTGTGCCAGCTACTGTAATAACCTTAATAACAATCAGCCAGCCTGCTCACAGACGGTACTGATAGAGGAGCAGAAAAGAAAACAACGTCTTCTGTTTTAATATTTAGTTTAGTTGAATAACAAGAAATAAAAACAAAAGTTTAAAGAAATACAGATTTAATATTTAAATCAGCCATTTTTAGGTTTAACTTTTGTACTAAACATGCAAAAAAGTTCCCAATTGTAACCTTTGTAATAAAAGATGCTTTTGAGTTTAAGAACAATGTTATAAAGTCCTACATCTGTTGTTAAAGTAAGGTGCAAGAGAATGTTAAAAAAATAAGGAAGATGAATGAGTAAAAGCAGTGTACCGAGTCGTAGGGTCCCAAGGTGAGGAACACGCTGCAGGACACATTCCCAGACCAACAAATCTCGCTGTGGTCGTTATTACGACAGGACACTGACGCTACCACAGCAACCTAAAGGCCAACAGCCTTAAGAAAGCAGGAGACGTAAAGCTGCTGAGTCACAGTATGTCCTCTGTCTTTATTAACAGTAAGATTTCACATCTACTGTGGAGGCAAGAAAAACAAACACAAATGTGTGGAGCTAATGACTTGATAAAACATGATACTGTAATAGAAAGAATATTAAGAATGCTGTTTGTCAAACCTGTGGATGTAAGAAATGAAAGACATTACAATAACTCAAACAAACAAAACATCCTTAGATTATAAGGAAACTGATGAGTCATTAGCATCAAAGTTCTTTGTAAACTCATACTGTTGTTGAATAAGCCTGTTAAACCATAATAATACCTGCCTGTTACACGTTAGACTCATGTTTTCCCAAATAGTTTCTCTAATTACTACAGTTCTTCTGTCAGGACAGTTATCATTATCCCTTTAAAGCCCGAACCAGGAAATAATTGACAGAAAATTCAGATTTTTTTTAATATAACAGGTGTCATTGAATTCTATGAAAAAAAAAAGAAAAATAAATTTTGTATAAGTTAAATTTGATCATTATTTGCATAAATTTGGATACATTAGGCATTTCCGTATAATCTTTTACACATTTTCTGTTCCATACATATTTCTGATTTATTAGTCGGGTTCTCAAGAGCCAAAATATCCCACTGATGATGCAGAGGTCTCAAAAATTCATGTATCAAATACGTTTGGCTTTAAAGGGTTAAGTGGGCTGCACGGTGGTGCAGTGGGGAGCACTGTCCTCTTGCAGCAAGAGCGTTCTGGGTGTGAATGTGTGCATGTGTGGGTTCTCTCCGGGTACACCGTGTTCCTCCCACCAAAAACATGACTGTGAAGTTAATTGAAATCTCTAAATTGTCCTTAGGTGTGAGTGTGTATGTGCAGGATTGTACGTCTTTGTGGCTCTGTGTTGCCCTGCGACAGGCTGGCGTCCTGTCCAGGGTGGAGCCCGCCTTACGCCCAGAATCTGTCAGAGATACCGGCGACCCTGATGGAATCAGAGGGAATAAGATGTTCATTATGTACATAAAGCTTTGGGGATGAAATGAAAGCACAGAGTGTATAATTCCTAACAGTGAGGTCTCTGTGCATTGGGAACGGCCTTTATCTCAAACACTGTAATATTATGATATGGTTGCAAACAGGTGAATGATGTAATGATGTGGCAGGCTGTGTGTATATGAAGAAGCGAGCAGGTGGTAAGTGCTGCCAGCTGTAATATGAGCCGTTTCTCTGGTCAAAGTAAGATTAGAGTTTATGTTAAAACTTACTGTCAAGCCTCACAGTTATTCAATACATACACATTATAAGGTGTTATTTAAAGTGTTTGCTTTGCGTGATCTCCTTCAGGAAGAGAGAAAGTTTAAAGGTGTAAACACAGATCTTTCATTTATATCTCCAAACACATAAAATCCCGTTTTCTGTTCAGACTGTAGGGCTGCCTTGCTATTTACGAGCTTTCACACTTTGGGGATGTTCTCTATTGTAATGGTCAAAATTTAAAGAGGACTCTCGCACACTGTCCAACTTCCAGAAGAAGAGTTATTTGCAATGTTCGGTACTTGGCCTTCATCAGCTAAATTTTTATCTGCTTTATCAATCCATTGGAAACAAATGAAAACCTGTCAACTCAAACCAAGTCAAACAGTATCGGTACAAATAGGAGAGGAACTAAGTAATGGTGATCAATTCTTTTTCTGTTCAGTTTGAAATGACTACTATAATGAAACTGTGTTGATCAACCTGTAATATTTGTGTTTATGCAGAGGAAGCCATGTCTTGCTAGGTCTGCAATCGTGCCATACTGTTTCCATTAATGGATGACATATTAAATGCTTACCAATGGTCATTCAAAAATTGGAAACCGTCTTCTGACCCTATTTTAAACCTCCTACCTGACCCGACTTAGACAATTTATCACAATGATTCTGTTTTTTTTCTTAAATCTTCAACAAAATCCCAGTAGATTGTGTCTACCAGATGATGAAATCTGAACATTCACAGGGTAATAAATACTTTTCCAGATTAGGTCATTAATGAACACATGAAGTAGCCAAAGGAGTAAAACACAGAAACTAAGTCCATCTCTACCATCTCTGAGAGATTAGACTGAAGTCTATTTGTTTAGTTTTTTTCTTTTTCCCACCCCTTCTTATCAGCTGACTTGGTACGACAACAGTTATTTATAGACTGAGACTTGGAGAGTGGGAAGCGCTCCAGTTAGGAACACCATGTTTGTTTACGTTGGATTGCCAGGGGAACAACTATTTTAAAGACTTAAGTCTCAAATATCAGCAATGTTTTGTTCAGAAATAATTTTGTTTGCAATATAAGGAGAGAGTGAAGTCCAGCCTGCACACGTTAAACATTATAAGGAACATCAAACAGGTATCAGGTCGATGAAGGATGACTGCTTTGAAATATAACGTCTGGACTTTGGATTAAGCTCCACGGTGACGCCACCATCAGAACATTTGAAGAAAGAAGGTTCTAAGTTTGAATTTCAGTTGGTGCTTTTCTTTGTAGAGTTTCCACTCATGGCTCCAAGTCCCTCCCATGTTTAAACACACACATGCTGGCTACTTTAGTCACTGTGAATTCATGTAAGAGAGGCTGCCCATACTTGGTTGGACTGTTTGTTTTCCTTTTGAGGTCTTGTGATGGACTCACTGTCCGACCAGGATGCATCCAAAGTCTAACCAAATCAAAGTTGGACCTGAATTATGAAGGTGTAGAAGAATATGGTTGGATGGTGCTTTGAGCTGCACTCAGTCTCGTTAAACTAGCTTGCAAACTGACAGGTTAGAGCAGCATCATCTAGATTTATTAAAAGGTGAAATGTTTTTATTTAAAGAGAAAGCATTTGATTTAGTTACGATACAGCAAACAGAGTGAATTAGATTTTTGGCACTTCATTTTCTTATTCCTCCAAAAACAAGTTATTATTCTTAATCAGGTCAAATGTGGTAGAAAAACTATTTTGTCTAAGCTTTCTTTGCATAAGAATCTACAATTAGAAGATCTATGTACAAATAAACTGCACACAGTGTGCTGCCCTGACAGCTTAACTAGAATTTCAAACATTATGTGCAAATATGCTGCAAATGCATAAATCAAATCCAAAAGTATTGAAAAGACAAAAAATTAAACTAACAAACATAGACTGGACGAAAAATGCTGCACAATAATAAAAACTGTGAGCAACAAAGTGTAGATACACTGAAAATTCATAAATGTGCTGCAAACACAAAATCTACTGCAAACACATAAATAATGCCAAACTACAAAACGCAGGCAGAGAAAATGCTGCAAGTATCAAAACAACTACAAGCTAAAGCTGCAAATGTGCTCTGCATAAGGGAAGGAAAGAAAGAAAAATACTTTATAATTTAAATCTTTTTTAAACACAAACTCTCCAAGCAGCGTTTATATCTTAGCTAAGGGTCTGATCCCATAATAGTTGGTCATCGTCTCATACCAGTGGTCTGGAGCTCTTCCTTTATGTGGAGCAAGTTTGTAGCTTCTCTCAACTTGCAGTTGACTTGGATACTTGCAACATTTTCACTTTGCATGTGTTTGTTTGGGAGCATCAATTATGTGTTTGCAGTGGTTTTCTATTTGCAGTTTAGTTGCACTCTGGAGGTCTCTACTTTCTGGCGTTGCAGGATTTTACTTTGCATGTGTTTTTGTCAAATTTTTGTGTTTCCAAATCTTATGTTTATGTTTACTAGTCTCATTTCCATGCTTGTTAGTCTCATTCTTGTATTTCCTTTTTGTATTTTCTGCACATTTGTAGTGTTTTTCACCTCTTGGTCAATGTATAAAAACATAAAGATCAGAGCTGAATATTAAGCCAAACGATGTTCCCTCATGGTTACTGAAGGACGTCTGTGTTCAAACAGGATTAATCCAAGCTGTAAATGTTTTCTCAAACATGACAAGTGTTTAGAGAGCTGGGGGCGGGTGGTGACAACACATTGAGAAACTAAATAAGTTCTTGTTTTGAAGGACTGCATCATGAAACAGACCCTCTAATATGTGAATATTAAGCACTAACTCGTGATGCATTTTAACCTTTTACACAAAGATATAATACATCAACACTTCACCCAGCATTGATTCCTTTGCAGATCATATTTACCTCATGCTGTTCTTTCAAGTGGGGGCTCTTCTTCAGCTCTTAATGGTGCCTTACTGTCTCCCCGTCTCAAAGTCTCATCCAATACCTGTTAAATCTCAAGGGCCTCCACTGTTGTCCTTCTGTCTGTTTGGGTCTGTTTCTCTTTATTTTTTTTTGGTCTCCGGACAGCCACGGATAATTTTTATTTTGTCACTGCCACTGGCCCCACTGCTTGATCCAGTTCCCCTTTCTCTCACTAAGGGGCTCTTGGAAGATGCCCCTGTAGAGTAGATCACTTGCAGTCATTTCTCTGTTTCCAACACCAGTTCCTGTAAGACCCACTTTCCTACCTCTAAACTTGTGTTTGTTGTATTTTGTCCACTGCTGATGGAGTCCAACTCTGCATAGGCCCCTTCCAGTCCTGGGTTTTAAATGGGCAGAACAGTTAAAATACTTAAATAGATCGGCACAGTCAGGTAGACTGATGTTGAAGCAGATTAAACCAGGGACAGAGAGTTTGCCAGGAAAAATGATTAAATCACCACAAGCAAATTGACGGTACAAGCTAGGGTGGAGCCGTGCTTCCCTTATGATTTTGTCTCTGATCCTACTATTTTGATGTCAAAGCTGAGCGATCAATTTTTCTCAAAGTGGCTCTTGTTTTGTTGAGGCTATGCCAGTCATCTTCGTTCTTCAGTGAAAGGAGTGGCTGATGTGGACTTTCCTGCTGTCAGAGCCCATCGAATTCAAGGTTCAAGGTCATTCAAGGTAAGGTCTAGTTGCTTTTCACCAATTTAGTCATTTAGATATGAGCACAGTAAATGTCTCTGTTCATTCGACCGTCAACCAAAAAGGATCAATCTGGCCTGAGTTATTAATCGTTCACCACAAAATAACCACAAGCAACCATGGATTAAAACCTTTGTTAACTAATAATCACTAAAAATTTGGAACACTACTGAAAATAAGTAAATAAAAACAAATAAAAGGGGAAAACGGATTTTAAAAGTACGTTCAAGAGTCTGGGGGGTTCAAGCTTTAAAGCTTGAAGCATTTAAAGAGTCCTTTAAAATACCAGCAGGTAAATGTGAATAGACCTTGACGCAGAGATATTCAATGCAGTCAGAACAGTAAAGTTTTACAGTAAAAAATGAAGAATGGCTCAGAAATGCATTCATTGTAATAAACCTGAAAGAGAATTGGTTGGATTATCTGGTCCCAGCAGTTCCGGTTACATGTTCTGGCTGAAACAAAGCAAGTTAGGCTCACAGCGTGGCCTACAAATGTGGCCAGACATGAGGTAGCTAGAAGCTAAGGATGCTAGCCAGTCCACGGTAGCATTCAGTTGGTCACTTTCGCTTGACATCATCAAAGTAAGGTAAAACACAAACATCTATTCTACTTTATGTCCAACCCAAGCAGAGCAATTATTAGGCATCAGAAGGAAGAAGGGGAAGGATGAAGGGTTCTGTCGGCTCGATGGGAAGGAAGGGCCCTTCGGTTCGGTCCGGTTCAGAGACCCAGTCAGTTCATACACAGGCAACTCTCGAAGAGATTTGGATTAATGTGATACAATAATAAAGCAACTGTGCAGGGCTTGATTTTCTAATTTGAATGGGGCCTCGAGGGGCGTCCCCTGTTGCTACAGCAGTTAGCGTGTAGCTGTTGCTCGACCAGGAGAGCAGGACGGCAGCTTCAGGCGGTCGGGCTCTTCACAGTTTGACTCCGCAGCTTCCAGCAGCTCCTTTGGAAAACAGTAATTGGGCCCAGCTGTTCGGTGGATCAGCCGGGACCGGATAGTTTATCCTCTGCTTCAGCAGATGGGTTCACAAACACTGTGTTCACTCGCTTTGAATCGGCTTTCTGAATCGTAGGTAGGTTCAACTTGACTCGGTCCAGCGAGCCCAGACTCTTTTCTGGAGGGATTTGGTGACTACTTCCGTAGCTTCAGCTGAGGATCGGTGTTTCTTGCCTTACACGGACATCCGTCACTGGCAAGAGGAAAATGAACCAGAAGCAGTTTTCTATTTGACCTCGGCTGCAGGATGTGACATCAGAAGGGAGTCGCTCTCATTACGTTCCTGATGTTTGGTGTCAACATTCCTGATGCTTTGTATGAAATTACACAAGTCATCTCCACTATTTCTAGGTTCCTGAATGTTTCGGTGTTGGGATTAGAAGTTTCTCTACTTGTTCCAGGATGCAGAACATTGTACCGCTGCAGTAAATAAAGTAGCTTGGATAAATGGATCAGAAATACACATAATCAGGGCAGGTAGTTTCAGTAGGTAACGAGGAAGAGGCTCTGTGGGGCCTTTTCCATCTAAAGAACGGCGGTTCTTGAACCGGTTCGGTGCCCGTGCCTCAGAACCTCGGTGTCTGGTTCTGTGCCGGCACAGTTTTCGATCAGTT
>JAUZNJ010029894.1:0-15138 GCA_034780135.1 Jordanella pulchra
TAACTTCTATGTGTTATGTATTTATATATATATATATATATATATATATATATTTTTTTTTTTTTTTGCAACACCCTTTCAAAAAATCCACCCAATTTAAACTAGAGGTTATAATCTTCTCAATTGTGACTGTTTTTCAGAAAACACATCTTCCTATGTTTAAGGTTAAAATGATACGGCTACTTTTTAACATTGATCAGTATAAATTAGAGCTACATCTAAGAGTTATTAGTAGGTACATGTTTGTTGTTTTTGTTAAGCTGTTTGATCCATGTTAGCTGGAGCCCTTTTGGTGCATTTCTTTTCAAGGTGGAATAGATGTACCTGAATTGCTGCACTCCAAAATGTTTGTTAGAGAATAAAAATGTCTGTTTCTACAGTATATATTAGAAAATGATAATCCAAATACAACAACCCCGATTCACTGAAGTCTGCTAGGCCCTTACTAGTGGCTGTTTAGTTAGACATATTTTTCTGAGTAGAGATCACACTATCTAAATATAATATCTCGCCAACCGCAAAGGATTTTGATGTTTCTAAGTGAAGTTGACTCAAACTTAGCTAGTTTTTGTATGATTGATTGATTTCGGTATGAGGAAGGACAGGTTAAATGCTAATTAAAAGGAATCTATTTTTTTTGACACGTGGAGACATTTACGTTGCTTGTTCAGTCTATGTAAAAGCGATCATTTCAACAGATAACAGGGCTGTTCAGAGTACAGCAGTGTTGCTGTATTTATCCTGCTTGAACTTTCTACTTCTCTCATATAACAAGTTGGATTTTAAAATATCGCAGCCTTTTATAAATCGGTGTCTTCTGTTATTGTAGTAATGCTGACAAGACTCCTTCTGAACGATATGCTGTAGAGGTGATTAAGAAAATGACAAAATGTTTGTCTTTGGACAGTTTTGTAAGACCTTTGCTAAAGTCTAACTTGTGCATTTCTAGTTGTGAAGTACAAAACTATTCTGATTCTATGTTGCTTAAAACCTAAAATCCCAGATCTTGGGCATTATTAAAGAATTTTTTTTTTATTTTTTTTTTTAGCTCTGACGGAACAAAATAATCTTCTCATGTTGCTGCTGGTTATCTTGGCTAATAAACAGTGACTTTCCTCTCTTCTATCTCAGCAGCTAGTTTTAAGGGAAAAAAAACTAGAAAAATGCTTATTATAAAGCTATTCTGTTTTAAATCTGGAAAGGCAATTTGTTACAATCCTCAAGAATTTATAGACCAACACCCTTCTTAACTTGCTCATAACAAAACTTATTTGTTTTGTATCTTGTGTTGCAGGCATGTCTGAACAATAAGTAGGTCACCATAGAGAGGAAGTCGAGGGAAAGGGGAATCAACTTAGGAACCTCCCCTTTCCTCCTCATTCATGCAGTTTCAAATGAGTCATCCTCCACTCTCTATCTTGCCAAATAATCCACTGTAATACTAACTGTTTTTATAATTTAGAGGTTAAGGAAACCACATTTTTTTTTTTGTTTTTTTTTTCCTGAGACAATGACCGCTCTGTCCAACATCGAGTAATGAAGTAATATAAAGTGGGGATTTATCTCCGATCTTCAAGTTTTTGCGTTTGTCACCTTAAGAGAGTTGATACCTTACAAATTTCTTAATTTCAAATCATTTTTTCATTAATGATAAATTGTCTAACAATTAAATGTTGGCATCCAAATGAGCATCCCTCTGTATTAACACTGCAACACTGTAGCTTCTGTATTAACACCTCCTTTTGAGCAGCAAGGTGATCTGATGGGATTAAGCATCAAGTATAGCCTTGGTTCCCCTTCTGGCTGAAATATGTAAAAGGCCATGACCTTTTAAACCCAAATGCCTGCAATGACTAACACGGCTTTAAGAAAAAAAGAAACAGTTGCTAAAGACTGGCTTGTGATGTTACTAGTGACTCTGCGACAGGAAGTGCCAAAAAGTTATGCTGAGTCCCTGTGCAAGATAAAGTCATTTAACTTTAGAGATGATTCAAACTAAGGCTATCTGTGAGGGTGGTCCGACCTATGGTTGCAGAACAAAAATCAAAGGTGTTGAAGAAGGATCCGCTTGTTATGTTCTTAACACATTTATTACCAGTGGTTTGGGAGAAACATGAAGGCCAGACTTTTTTAGTAAATTTAAGGGGATTTCCAGCTTCTTTCAGACAAACCAGCACCTTGTGTCTTAAATTCAAGTTTCAATTTTATTTAACATTGGACTGAACAGAAACGTAGAACATTATAGAGTAATTTAAAAAAAAAAACACTATTTACTCCCTGAAATTTTTTAAACTACGTAAGTTTTAGCATTGCTCATAATGGCCTCATTCGGCGATTCCTGTTGATAACCAAGTTAAAGATTATTAGTTTCCTGTTACTTGTGTGAAATTCTTTTTTTAGCTTGCATTTTGTTTACAATATATCTACACAGAGGAAGATGTTTCTATTGTATTTCAAACTAATGGAAAGAATCAGATTTTTTTACACACCGAAATTGTTTTAAAAAGTAGGGGGAAAAAAAAACTTGGGTGAAAGCAGCATTTAAGATTTTTTTTTTACTTCAACAGACTAAGAACAAAACTTCATCAATTCCTCCATGTTAGCATCACAGTCCCTTTTCCCTCCAGTCTATTTTAAGCCTGTTAGATTATTTATGTTAGCCTTTGCCTAGAAACGGTTCTTTTTCCTCTACTTTGTAGTTTACAATTTTATTTTTATAATATACTTGTAATAAAATGCTTCAGATCTTAAAAAAAGATCAGTATTGCTACTATTATCATCATTACAATAATTATGTCAACAGATTGTATGTATACAAAATGACCTTTCAAATGCTGGAAACCATGTTGTTGTTATGCTCTCAGATCAAACCATACACACGAAACAAACTGTTACACTTGAGATTTTTTGTGCTTGTTTCAAGATAAAATAGATAAAAATAAACACCTGTCTCCACTTTTAACAAGTTAAAGGTGGTGAATAGACTTTTTTTTTTTTAAAGAAATAGTTTTTTTCCTTTTTAGAAGAGCAGTGGTTGTTAATCCTGCTCCTCAAGTGCCCCTGTCCCGTGTGTTTTAGGTGTCTCCTTGCTGCCACACACCTGATTTATGTGAATGAATGATTAACAGGCTCCGCACTTGATTTCTGCTGAGGAGGTCATGTAACCTTTTGAACCAGGTGTCCTACAACAGTAAGACATTGAGAACCTGCAGCGCTGTGGTACTTGGGGACCAGGACTGGTAACCAGTGTAATATAGAAGTTATTATTTAATGGTGTAATCTCAGATTTGGTCTCACTGCTTTTTGCTGTACAGCCTTGGAGCTTTGAAAATGGGGTGTGCTGCTGTAGATGTTTTGCATTCTTGTTTTGACATGGTGAGCAGAGAAGGAGAGCCGTGGCCCCACTAGATAAATAGATAAGTTTTTTTTACAAAGTAGGTCAGTTTGCCTAGTTGCCTGATGCCTCACTCTAGTTCCTGGTATTTCTTTGTCCAGTGACCCCATTCATTTTACCCACATTGCTTCTCAATTTTTTCTTCCTTTTGAATCAAAACTCAAACATGCCTCCAGTTAAACCTGTCATGGTTATTCATTTAAGTTTTGGTGAAGAAATGTTTTGTTTTGCATGGTTTGTTTTCTGTCTCTTGGTAGAAGCCAAAAGTTAATTTTCCTCTTCCAAATGGGTTGAATATTTTGGACAGCTCAGCTGGTGTCCAGGTGTCCAGAGACTTTAGGAGGTCTCTGGCTGCAGGCTTTCACAGGGCTGGTTCAAGAACAGCTGGTTTAAAGCTCTCTTGTCATGCATAAACTAAATGAGGGTCATGCTAGAAGTTGCTCATGAAACTTGATAAGGATTGTTGATTTGGGGGGGCTTTAAGTATTTGTGCTTTAAACAGTTTTCGGTAATGGATGCAGGGAATGTGTTGCTTTAGTTATCTCTATCTAGTAATAATCATGCAGTATGTTTGAATTAAGTAATTCATATTTTGTTTGAGTGTATTGTCTAATTTAACATACAAATCCTTGTATTTTAGTTTCTGTGGATGTTCAACCACATTTATGCTAAGAGAGGAGGTTTCAGTATAAATTTGATTCCACTATATGAAGAGGTCTTACATTATAAAACATGGACTGATTTTGTTCATTGCTTTGGGATTTTTCATCAAATCTTATGATTTTATTTCCTTTTGATTTTAAATTGTCTTCTAAAAGTATTTTTTTCCAGAACTATTATTCTTGTAGTTGTGTCAGGTTCAGGTTCTGATAGCTTTTTTTTGTTTTTACTGTCGATAAAGTAACTTTTAAAGCTCTTTTATAATTCTCAATCCAGCAGTCTTCATATTTTGATTTGCATGAATATAAATGAAACCTCCACACATTCTTTGACTCTCCCTGTCTTTGCCAGAGAAAGCAGAATTGCATTCCTCTGGCCACAGCTGGACACAATTACATTTCTGTTGCATGAAGCCACCATATCTTTTCATTTTAAACTGATATTTAACAGTGTTTATGAAGACTGAATCAGCAGTGTTTGTATTGCGAATTGTTGTTTGTTTTACATGTGCAGCTATGAGTTGTTATGCTGCTGAATTTGCAAAAACTTAAAATATTTCCTTTTTATTGTTTTTAAAGGACCGTAAGCTGTCAAAGACAGAGCGGCAGCGGTTTAAGGAGGAAGCTGGCATGTTAAAGGGACTACAACATCCCAATATTGTTCGCTTTTATGACTCCTGGGAGGGACCATCCAAAGGAAAGAAGTGCATTGTTCTGGTTACAGAACTGATGACCTCTGGTACACTCAAGACGTGAGTCTCACAATTGATCCATTTAACAGTGTGAACAGGACTTGTGTAAAATATTTTAGGGCTAATATTGAAATAAATACAGCTGATTTTTTTTTTTAAATAAAAAAACCTCAACCTTTTCTAAATGGTTTATTCTGTAACAAACCTACGTGGAAAAAAGAGCATAATGTACATAATGTAAGCAAGCATTCAAAGTACATTTGCTGTTATCTGCCTTTACTAAGAAGTACAACGAAGAGTACACCACCTATTATTTGATGTTCGGTGCTTCCAACAGGGTTTGTGGCAATAACAATTTGTTCTCTTGCAGATATCTGAAGCGGTTCAAGGTGATGAAAATCAAAGTGCTGCGCAGCTGGTGTCGACAAATCCTCAAAGGACTCCACTTCCTGCACACTCGGGCTCCTCCGATCATCCACAGAGACCTCAAATGTGACAACATCTTCATCACAGGCCCAACGGGATCTGTTAAGATTGGAGACCTGGGACTGGCCACGCTGAAGCGAGCATCCTTCGCCAAGAGTGTTATAGGTATGAACCCAAGATCTCTTCAGCCTCCTGATCCATGTGGGATGGTATCTTTTTCCAAAACTCTAATTATGTTTTTTATGAAACTATGTTTTTCTGACAATGTGGTTTAAAACAGACCACAGTGTTTCATCAGTCTCTCAAACAAACCACAGCTCAAATGGAGGCCAAATACTGTGGCAGATTTGCACCTAGATTTCCCTCCTTATAGACCCGCATTTGATTGATGTACAGAGCATCTCTGTTCTATGTCTGTTCAGAAACAAAAAGTTTTTTTTTCAGGCACCTACTGACTGTAAGTAGCGCCTAATGTTTCTACTACTTTTGATTATTAATATAAAACATAATAGTAGTTGTCATGCCTTCTTTCAGGCCTTAGGTATTTGTGTCTTAGACTGGTCTTTGTCCTGTGGTTTGGAAATATGTGGTCTGTTTGCCAGTTGTACATATATTGTTTAACATCTCTTTCTATGGGTTTCCTTCAACAGGTTTTGTTTTATTTCCCCCACCCCCTAGTGTTTGTCTCTTGCTTTCTATAAAATTATTGCAGGGTCGCAGAAAAATTTTTTGCTCCATCTTTCTGTCCAGGGAGCTCTCTCCTTTGCCTCTCTCAGAATTTTGTCTTTGGTTTTTCTCCCTTATTTATTTTATTTTATTTTATTTTCACGTTCTTGAGTATGCTTTTAAAATGTAGGCTCTAGCCTCAGCTGTGCCCCATTCTGCTGTTTGGAATGAATAGGGTACTGCTGGTCATTGAGTAAGTATCTTTTATGGGCCTGGTAAGTCTTGACAGTGTGCTGTATATGCATCAATATCAAAACCAATTACAATCAAATATCCAAATGAGTTTTTCTGTGTCAGACCTGCGACTAAATCTAAGCTACTGCGTTTAGTAAGGCTGGTGGGCAGGGCACACTGTTCAGCTCTGTAGTAGCTATGGGATCTGGTTTTGTCAGCCTTTACTGTAACACTTTCCTCCTGCAGGTAAGGAGAATGTGGTAGGTCAGAATGTGTGAGGTGAGTGTTCTGCAACGGGTACATTTATCACTGTTTTAAGTTAAGGTTTTGACAAAAGTTACTTCCATAGCTAGTCCTATGTCCTTTACAGAGCAAATTGGCATGATATTGGCCCCATTTAATGCTTTTGCTGCTGTATGAAGCAAGTTTTTGAAACAATAGCTAACTTTTGAGAATTATGAATATGAACTCCAGCCAAAAGGTGTGCTCTGCACACTGGCTTCCTCAAGTCACACACATGTATATTCCTTGACGTCAAGGTCTTACACAGACAAACACGTGCAATACTCTCTACAGTCTAACTGAGCTCAGCTTCCCCCCTTTTTTTGTTTTCTCTCTTTTTTTACTTTCCTTCCCCCCTTTTTTTATTTCTCTCTTCCAACTTTCACCTCACAGATTCTACTCCAGGAGATGTCATCAGGCCCATCATTCTTCTCATCCTCCTCTTCCTCAACCCCGTCCGATGGGTTAGAGGAGCAGAGGAGCAATGGGTTATGAGATGCCCACACAATCAGTAAGGGAGTTCGAGAGTTCTGAATAGTTGTTTTGATTTAAGGTACCCCTGAGTTCATGGCGCCTGAGATGTATGAGGAGAAGTACGACGAGTCAGTGGATGTTTATGCCTTTGGAATGTGCATGCTGGAGATGGCCACCTCCGAGTACCCGTACTCAGAGTGCCAAAACGCTGCACAGATCTACCGCAGAGTTACCAGCGTAAGTCTTCTCGTCAACACTACATGTCACGTCTCTGCCATGCCTTCACCTCCTCCTCTGTGTCATCAAGACTTGTATCGCTGGAGTAATTTGTAATTCCCACCCACACATTTTTGAATTTCATATTCAGTTTTAATTGACTGATATCTTCCAAGAGGAAATGTAGCTATTTTTCCCCACTAGAAAACCCCTTCCATTTACTTCACGTTTTGCTCTTATGTTTTGTTTTCTATCTATGCTTCCTCTTTAGGTTGACTGTAATATAAAGGTGGAATCTTGAAGGTTATTAGACCGTTGAAATAGCGGTCAAACTAAAATCTGTAATGGGATCTTTTCCTGAACTGAAGAATTTCATAAGAGAACTGCATAGTTTTAGTCGTATTCATGCAGGTTGTGTTGGCAAACTTCTGGAATGCCAAGTAGCTTATGAGTCATTTAAATTTTCTCGTATGAGGAGGATAAACCTGTTTCTCTTTTTTTTTAAATTTACTTAGTCTTCTGGATCTCTGCCCCGCTGGGTAATTCTGTCTTGGAAGGTTCAACTTTTTAAATGTTAAAAATAAGCGAAGGCCCAATATCTTTATGAGGAACCTTGTTTTTTATCTCTCAGCTCAAGTGCAACATTTTATTTTTTTATTTTTTTCCTCTATAGGATATTTAAAATGTTTTTTTTTAAAAGAAACTCAATTCAGTTTAGTTGAAATTAGCTTAAAATGGTTGTAAGTTTCTCTAGTGTTGAGCTGGAAAACATTTTTTGAGGTTTAATTGGAAAAAAAGTTAATCAAGATGCAAAGAAATACTTGGTTAGGAAAATTCCCAGCCATAGAAAATGGTTTTGATTTAGAGGTCTGTGTTTTCTGTAGGGGGTGAAGCCGGGCAGCTTCGACAAGGTGGCCATTCCTGAGGTGAAGGAAATCATTGAGGGGTGCATTCGTCAGAACAAGGATGAGAGGTCTCTAACCTTAAAAAGCCCTCACAGTTATGCTAATTGCTTTTGGGTTTTTTTTTCTTTTTTTTAACATTCACTCACTCCATGGTTTTATCCAATCAGGTATTCAATCAAAGATCTCCTAAACCATGCCTTCTTCCAAGAGGATACCGGTGTGCGTGTGGAGTTGGCTGAAGAGGATGATGGGGTGATGGAGGCCATAAAGCTCTGGCTTAGAATTGAGGATATAAAGAAACTAAAGGGGAAGTACAAAGACAACGAAGCTATAGAGTTTTCTTTTGACCTCAACAAAGACGTCCCTGACGTTGTGGCTCAGGAAATGGTAAATTGAATTGATTTTAATGCTCTGAACAGCCTTTCACACATATTCTCTTTCAAGGCTGTCTTTGTTGCTCAGCGGTTTTCACTGTTTTAGTACGTCTGTCTGTGTGTGTGAAATAAAGGCAGCATTATGGACACTTGACTACCCTTAAAGACAAATCTTTCACTGATGTACTGGGTTCTATGCTGCAGATTGAGAGTATGAGATGCATTTTTCACCAACAAAGATGTCTCATCTTACTGCTCCAGGTTGAATCTGGTTACGTCTGCGAAGGAGACCACAAGACCATAGCAAAGGCCATAAAGGACAGGGTATCTCTGATCTCTCGCAAGAGAGCGCAGCGGCAGCAGGTGTGTCTAAGCTTGTTGTGATGTTTTCAGTTTACATAATCTAAAATTGTTTAAGCAGTGTTAATATTTGAGTATAGCAGTTGGAAGAGTGTTCATGCCACTATAACATTATATATAATGGTATAACCACTAACTTCAATGTATTGTATGTGTATGTATCTGCAATATAAGACCAGAACGTTTTGTTAAGTGCAAAGAAATACAAATATTCTGTTTTTGTGAAAAACAAATAAAATGATACCTCTAAGTTAAACCCATCAGATATAACCTAATAAGTGAGTGGAGTAATATTTGTTTTAAAACTAGTTGTTACATTGATGTAGGCTGAGGTTACAACAAATGGATTAACTTTTCATCAGTACTTTCAATACAATCCGTCAATACTAATGTAGTACAGAAATGTACCGATTTATTTTACTTTTTTTTTTCTTTTATTTATTTCTCTTAAAGGTCAGAGAAGATCAGGAGAAGAAACGTCTTGAAGAGGAAGTGCAGAGCCATTCACTGCCGCCACAACAAGTAGGCCAGCAGTCGGGGTCTCAGTCCCAGCCAGCACCTCAACCTAGCCAACATAGCTCACAGATGAGCGGCCAACCAGCATCTCAACAGAGCATTCCGAGCTCCGACTACAGTTCAGCTCAATCCAGTAATCCTACTGGGATGTCCCAGGGTGTCCAGTCAAGTGAACAAGTCCGGGTTCCCAGACCGAGTAACAGCGACCTCCATCCTGAGTCTGAAGAGTCTGAGTCTGACCAACAAGTGCCGCAGGATGACCAAGGTATAACTTGGCCATAAAAACTCAATCTAAGGGACAACAAAGATGAGATTCCTAAGTATTGCTAATTATAAATTCACCGTCTTTGCTCCTTTTGCAGCTTGGGACATAGGGGACAGAGTACCTGGTGGCTCCACCCATCCTGAGACCTTGCCTTCTCAGCCTAATGCATCTTACAGTACATCAAATCATCATCTTCAACCACAGGTATCATGTTCACACATGCAGAATGAAGCGCAGCAGCAGCTCTCTACGGTGAGAAGATAAAAATAAAGCTTCCTCTATCGAAACCCTTTCCTCAGCTTTAGGGGAGTTGGAGGCAGTTCTTCTCCTTTTGTCTGTAGGACCTTTAGCCAAAGGTTACACATAAAAAGGAAATTGGTTTAACAAGTCCATCGGTTTTGATTGTCCTAATCTAATAAAAGGATAGGAAATGTGTCAGAAAGCAGACTTGATGCAATTGTTCATCTAAAGACTAGCTGGCCATTTTTTGACTGTAGAATATAAAGTAGTTATGGGCAGTTAATCCACATAAAAGATCAATATTCTTACTCAACACCTAACCTGTAATTAGTGGTGATTTGTATTTCCTGCTTTCAGTTTATGCTTGATTCATTCATATGTTATCTTACGTGTCTTAGAAATTCTCTAGTTCTGCAGAAGCCTTATTAATCAATTATATGGGGTAAACCCAAAGGTATTTCTCTGATTCCTGTTCCTTATTTACACTGTGACACTTATGACAACACAAAAGGGGCATGTTTGTGTTTATTCTGTAATCATCACCATTGTTTGCGTTTTTACTATAAGGACCTTATTAATTTGCTTTTATCATCATCCATTTCTCACATGGTGTCCTTTTCTACCCCATGTGCAGGTCGGTCCATTAGAAGTTGCTCCTAGTTCATCCACCAACCAGTCGGCTCCACAGGTGTGATATTCTGTTCCATTTCATGGTCTTCAGAGAATACTTGTAAAATCTGAAACTGCTCTATATTTCACAGATTCACACTCGGGTCAAATCTGTTTTACATAAGTTTGTAGCGTTTAGAAAAGTTTCTGTACACCATGAATGCCTGCACTCAACCATTCATTGTGCAAGGTCTATTCTTTAAGTGGTGGTCAGCTGATAAAATCTACATCTACTGGTTGGAGAATGGGTGGAACAGCCAGGATCAGAACTTTCCTATCTAGTGCGCTGCTCTTCCTCTATATGTTTTTCTATAGTATGGAGGTTACTACCAACCATCGACTCCTCCTCAGGTAGATAAATGTACATTTGTCTTGCTACAGCCTTTTAATACTTTCCAGGCTACAGAAAGCATGTTCAGGGAACTAAAAGAACATTACAGTAATAATCTATGGCCCCTGTAGCTCTTAGTGGTTGTAGTCTTACAAAGTTCGAAGAAAAAAAAGAAGGGAGTTTTTGCCCGTTGATAACCTGACTGCAGTGTAAGATGGATGACTGATGGATGACTTGTGTAGCTATGTTATCTGACAGGTAAGTGCATGTGACTCTAAAAGCACCGAGGTCTGTGATATAATGCAGAAGAATGAGCAGCCATACCTCCACCAAGAGCCCTAAATACCTGTAGCGCTGCATTCTTCTCATCTGTTTTAACAGCTCTTCTTTCTGTTCGTGGTCTTCTGTGTATATTTCTGTTTGCTTGTGTACATTTTCTGTCAGCAGTTCCTGATTCCACAATCTTCTGTCTCTTTTCCCCTCCAGCAGCAGTTGGAGAGCAGCAGCTCACCGTCCCAAGTTCAGAGTGGAGCCCAACAGCCACAGGTGACACACGTCTCCCATTAATGCTTTGCTTTTGTTTTGTTTTTGTTTTTTATCCCACTCTTAGCATGTTTTTAAAATCTGCACATGCTTGCCCTTCTCCGATCCCTGTCGCAGGAGTTTGATTCTGGTTCCAAATGTAACAAAAAAGTTTTAGTTTCCAATTAAACCTTTTATTGTTAATTATATAGAGAAACCAGCAGTCATTTAATGTAGTTGATCAATTATTGTAGTATGGCTGAGATATAAACAATTAACTTCAAATTTGTACTGATTTACGTGACTGTGGCTGCATGAAAACCTTTTCTCTCTCTACTTTTGTTGGAATTATTTAAGTTCTTTTCCTTCCATAAACACGCACGTCTTTTATTGTGTTTGTACTATCGCTTCTCTTCCACTCTTTCCTTCTGCATGCTCCTTATTCCTGCATGACTCTTAGCATTGGGGGTGCGATCCAAGTCCTCCTATTATGTCTCCACCAATCAACGCAGAGCATCTATACTTCCTCTATCAGGCCTCGTGCCTCTCTGTTTTGCAGGTACTTTTCAGAGCACTAAACAAACTTGTGTGGGTGGTAGAATTCGTTTGTTATCAAGCATTTCTTTTACTCCCACTTGGCATGGTTCCAGAAACTTGAGGCAGAAATACCTGTTCCAGAGGGTATATTATACATTCATAGAAATAGTTTTTGTTGTATTACCATTTCAATCTATTAAGTGTTTTTAAAAGCCGCACATTAAGTTATCTTATTTTGAAACTATAAATACCTACCCAAAGTGAATTATTAACAAAGGTTTTCATTGTAATCAAAATAACCAAGCCGTTGCATCACCTAATAATCAGTCATTTATTGCCAAACAGCCCTCAGTCACTGACAGTTATTGCTTTATAAATACCCGCTTGGTGAGCTGTGGTGTTGTAGAACAATAGATGGAGTGAATTCATGCTCTCAACCAGCAAACTCAATCCATTGAAGTATTTGTTTCACACCAAAAAAAAAACAACACTTCCATTTAGAAGATCTCAGTTAAAAAACAAAACAACAATTTAACTAGGCAACCTTCAACTAAACTACTAACTGAAGTGTGAAAATAGAACTAGCAAACTACATGAGCTGACATCACTGAGTATGAATGTGTATTTTTGAGAGCCAAAGTTTGTCTTGGGGAATGATGATGATGATGATGAAGGTTGAAATAACTAAAACAAACAACAGTTACCAGGAGCTGAAGAAAATGCTCTAAATTCAAAGGAGAAAGGAATGGTGTTTTATAAGACGTTTTAGAAATAAACCTTGCGGACAGTTGATTTTTAATAAGGTTTCAATTATTCATTTAATGATAAACCTCTTACAGCATATATAGACTCGCAGTTTACAAATATGATGATGTCACACTCTTGAGCTAAAATCAAGGCTGCAGCGCTGTTAAGCAACTTCTCTAAGTCCCAAATGTACCTTTAATAACCATTAATACAAATATTGATGTGTTTGAGCGATTGCGATGTGCTACGTCTATCCCAGCTCAAACAGAGCGAGCTGTGTAGAAATAATGGTGACTGGAGCTTCAGCATTAGCTGCTGAAATAATGGAGACACACTCCAGCACCTTTGTAAGCGCTGTATAGACATGTAGTCATTAAAACAAAATATAAGACCACTCTTGTTTTTTGTTATGAAGAAAATTAGGGTGGTCTTATTTTTTGCATAACTATGCAAATATACAACCAGATTAGTGAGAGAAGATGAGGTAAAACAGCAATTAAAATAGAGTAAGACTGCATTATTCAGCAAAGGGACTCTTCAACATATTTTAACTTAAACAAATTTTTTGTTTTAGGCTCAGTGACAAAGCAAAACACAACAAAATTGACAATATTAAGTTATTGTATCCTGAACCTGATTTCCCTATCCACAAAAACTCTTACTTAAAGGGTTTAGTGAACAGGAGAATGTCAGATATGGCCTTTGAGTTGAGTGGCGGCTGCTGTCCAGAAGCTGAGTTAGTGTCCATTCAGGTTGGCAAACACTTCATCCACAAACAGCTGTGCTTTCAATGCAGCTTTCTTCTGACAGTCCTCCCAGCTTTCCTGGGGAGCTGAGGCAGTCTGTTTAAGGCAGCTAGCTTTGTTTTAAGCTAGGGTATGTTTATTTGGAAGCAAGTGGCAGGCGCCTCTTATTTTGGATCTCAGGTGTCTGAAAATGTGATCTTTAATTTAGCCAGTGAGATAGGCCGCATGTGCTGCAGGCAGATAGACAGAACAGCTGCTCTGCATAGAATTTTATATCTCTAGCATCCTGGGATCACAACTTGAAAAATCCTCCATCTTTAGAGCAGGATAAAATTGTGCATTCAGAGAAAGATTTAGAGGGTTGTTATAGTTCAGTCCTTGTTTCTTCTGAGCCTTAACAAACTAAAACATCTTCTGCAAACATGTATATATTATAGTTTACATTTAATCTGAAAGGCTGTAATTTCAAACAAAACTTGAAACTGACATGGAATTTGTAGCCATGGTTTTATTAAGACATTGATAGTCATTTATCTGCTTGGGACTAATATAAATCCTAAAAGTGTTGAGTTGAATAAAGTAGCCTATAAATGTAAACGAGCTCTATATAAGCTCAGCAGAAAGAGGTAAAAAAAAGTGTTGGACTATGGTTTTTGGTTGAAACAAACTTCTTTATCTGTTCGATTTCATTTTACTACACAGCTTCATCTGGTGGTTGGTATTGAGGAAACGTCAGTTTGGTTTAAAACTTTGAATGATAAAACTCAAGGTGTATTTTTGTAGAGTAGCAGAGAGTTTATGATTTCTTATAAAAGAAACGATAAAAAAAAAAAATGTTTGTCCTCCTGTATCTCCTTAAAGATGAAAATAACGGCTTAACAATGAAACAATTTCATTGTTTTATATACATCAGGAATGCATGATTGAAAGACAAATAGAACAGACATGGGAAAAAAAAAACTAAAAGCAAAAATTAATATGAATCTCATTGCATTTTCTTGGAGAAAAAAGATTCTAATCTGAAGAGACACTCCTCCAAAGACCACAGGCTAAAATGTAAAATTGTTCTTCACTTAGTGTTTTTTTTTTTTTTACTTTAAGAAATATTAGTCCAAAAAACCTGGGCTGTTTGGAGGGTTTTTAGATTACATTAAATAGTTCATTGATAGTTAGGAGAAAAAACTCCAACAACGAACAAACCCAGAGCTTAATGCCTTGGTAATCCTAAGGGGAAAGAAAAGCCAAGCTTTGTAATTGTCACTAGTCTGAGAGGAAGATGGACATGGACATTTATAATCATTTTTATAAGTTTAGTTTAAAAAAAAGAGAGAGAATCTGATTTTACACAAGTTGTAAACCTGGATATTTTTACTTGACCTCATAAGTTTGTCTGTCTCTCTCTGAATGTCCGTTCTCTTGCTGAATGCCTATAATGACTCATTGGAGTGAACCAAGTAAATTTCCATCCCATATCAATATGATAACATGCACTTGATGGGTATTATACTGTAGTTCCATTTATAATTTAGTCCTCCTTGTGTGCTCTAGGGTCCTGTGCCTCTTCCTCTCTCAACAACAGAGCAGCCTGCACCACCCCCTGCTTTGGTACCACCACCTCCACAGAGGTATGTATTTTTTACTTTATTTATTTTGACAAAAAATGTCTGCTTTGTTGGAATGTTGTGTTATTTTTGTTTGTTTTTCCCTGTCTGTTAAAGATAAGACCAAAACTGCTCAAAAATATGTTGAATGAACTGTAAAGCTGGTCGTGATAGCCTGTTGTCACTTTTAATATCGTCCCATTCATACATTCAATTCAATTCAGTTTATTTATATAGCGCCAAATCACAACACATGTCATCTCAAGGCACTTCACAAAGACA
>JAUZNJ010029895.1:3456-15138 GCA_034780135.1 Jordanella pulchra
GAAAATAAATCTAGAAATTATGATAAATCACCACACCTTATGGTCTGTTCTATGAAATCCTGAGCAAAAATAAAATATTTCAATATCGTCATTTCTAATGCAAAGCACTGTGTATGCTTCACCATTTCACTCTGGTTTCACTAAATATTTATTTGCTTTTGGCTTCATAATTATGATATTTTGCTTTGTATTATAAATTCTGAAGACTTGTGTAGTTTAGAAAAACTGATAAGTATTATTCCAATAAATCTTTTTTCACTGGGAGCAGAGGCTTTGCCCAACTCATATTCAGAGACAACTAAGGAGATAATTTACTTCCTGAGCTTCTTTTTAAATGTTGTTGACTTTACTTATGTTGTTGACAGGCCATGGGAAAAAGAAAACCAGTGACAGGAAAAAGTGCAGAGTGGAAAGAAAGACAGGAGCGGAGCTGGTGTTAAATAAAGGCCAAGTAAACATTGCCTGGCAGAAGAAAACAGAGCTGACAGAAAGAGCCTCAGATATTGAAGTGGTGGCAAACTAACACATTTCTTATAGGTTCACGTACAATTCATGGGATAACAAAATTCAGAAAAAACAATATTATGATTTTGAACTGAAGACTTCTGGTTAAACACAAAATACTCACTGAATTTCTGTTACATTATGAAAAAAGATGCTGCACTGAATGTGAAACCAAAATTAAAAATTCAATAACAACATTTGAATAATAAATACATTGTAAGGGAGTGACTAGCTATAAAGAATACAAAATAAATACTGGAAGCTAATCAGAAAAACCTTTATAGGCAAAATATCCCTTTATTAGTGCATCCGGGCCAAAAGCAGAAAAATTGCTACATTATCATAACTACATGTTGCATAGAGTATATTTGAAAAGTCAACAACAGCAATAAAAGGTCTAGTTTATAGTCAATAGCACAAACTCTAAAGGCGATGAGCTTGAAATCCATGTTAAAAGATCATTTTAGTTTCTTGGTAAATCAGTCTAAATGTGAACTAATAAAGTTCTCTGCATCAGGGGGTGAACAAAAACTTAAACTTATTTGCTTTCCAAAATGTTGCAATATTTACTAATTTAGTTATGGTTGTGTGTTTAAGGATCATTCTGAAAAGTGGAAACAAACCCCACAAAGGAAATGTGTCCATGACGCCAATAGGTAGTAAAATTACTCTTGAATCTGCCAAGACAAACAGGCTCCAGCTCTGTCTGCTGCATTCCTCTGCTACAGAGTGCTCTCACGGCCATTTAAGGATGTAGAGAGTGCTGACAGACTGGTGGAAGGAGTAGCAGTTAAGGAGAAGCAGCACAGCTGATTTTCTTTGATGTTAAAATGTGCTCTTGATTACTTCTGCAACAAGTCTGTCATTAAGTCTGCTGAATGGCAGGCTTGATGTGATTGTCTTTGTGATTTCACTTCCATTGCTCTCCATTTTCAACTCTTTTTGTGCATATTTGATCTTTCTGCCTAAAGCACAGACTATTTGTGCAGAATATGATACATGGAAGATTAAACGTAAAAAGATTTTGTGCTAAAATACCTTCATAGTTCACATGTGAGCCAATGCAGAACGAAAACTAATTTCAACACATCTGCTAAAGAAAAGCACAGCCCACTGCTGGGCTAGCAATGCAATGCTTCCCCCTGTTGGTTAACTATAGACGTTGCTGCATGAATTAGTGCTGAATGAACAAGAGAATTCTCAGTAAATGGGTTTCTGATTATTCACTATATCATTGATTATAACTGTAATTATATGTAACATTGATAGGAATAAATAAATGATGATTTCACCAATGATCATTATTGGTGGTAATCTTATTAATATTAACTTAAATAGACAGTTTGTATACAAGGATGTCTTTATCTTTTCAAATAGAATAAATATATTTTCAATAGAGAATATTTTATCTTACAAACAAATGGTTACCTTTGGTCTTCCATAAGTGATTTAAATTATGTTCAGTCTTAATGAATCAAAGTATCAGACATTGTTAGAGATTAAACTGATGGTAGAAGTTTGGTATAAATCTTGACACTGAATATTTGACACTGTATGATTTAGCATAAAGAAACCTGATTTAGCTTTAATTGAATAAAGCGAAAAATCTTTTGGGTTTACATTGTTGCAGCAATATTTTGTTCCACAGTTGCATGATATAAATTGTTTCTATGGCCAATACCGATTGCAAATCAGTCAGCCATACTAGAAGCTTGAGATTTATGTTGCTTTTGCTCTACCTACACAACTAATAGAATATTGCTTTGGATATAAAACAATATCCCAAGATGTCAAAATCTAATGGCTACCAAGACAAGCAGGGTGTAGACCTCCTACTCTGGCAGGCTGGGCAAGGAGATCCCTGTCGTAACCCTGAAGGACCCGCAGAACCTAATTAATCATGCATTGCATATAAAACAATTTTAGTCAGAAGTGGTCTGAGCAAAACCATGTAAGCAAGTCTAATTGATATGAAGATTTTTTGCATGACACTGTATGTTGTAATATACAATGTGGTAGATTATTTAACCACTGCGATTTATCTTGTGTACTTTCTTGTTTTACCACTTGATGTCATCATTTTACCACAGATCACAGACTGAGTACTTTGTCAAGGAAATGAAGCAAAGTGGAGGCAAAACCTTTCATAAAAGTTTAAAAATTATTTGTTTTGTGCTTTTTTATAAACCAAATACAACCTGCTTACCTTCCTGCCAGAGAAAAGCATACAGAGCTGGTGCATGGAGCCCCCATTCTTCATCAGCTCTTTCTTCAAGGTTTTGGGAGATGGAAGCGTCCAGCCGCCCTTGTGGTGCACACCCCCAGCCTCAAGACAGTTGATGGCGTTGTCAGAGGTAAAGCAGGGTGTGCGGGGCTCTTGCAGGAGGCTGCCTTCACTGTGTGTGCGGCGTCGGAGGGAATTTTGCACGCTGAGCCGCCCTCCACCGTGCTTTTCACATGTGGCGCCCTCCACCATGCTACGGCGTTTGCTGTCGCTTCGTTGTAAGTAAGCATCATCGCTGTCATCTTCATCATCCTCTTCGTCTGACTCTTCCTCTTCATCCTCGTCATATTCTTCTTCATCTGTGTTGGGGGAGGAGAGGGCATCGGCGCTGAAGGAGCGATCGAGGCGCAGCTCAGGGATGACAAACGAAGAAGAAGAAGAGGAAGGGGGGGCATTAGTGTCAGGTGGCTCGGACACGTTGTCCTCGTCTGTGTTTGAGGCCATTAGATTTAAGTTTGCCTCTTCTTCACATCTATCCTCTTCCTCTCCATCTCCATCTTTCTCTCCTTCCTCACTTCTTTTGCTGCTCCCCTCCTCCTCCTCTTCTTTCGCAGTCTTCTCTTCTTCATCTTTACACTCTTTCCATATGTCCATCTCATTCCCCTCTATGCTTTTCGAATCCTCGCCTTCTGTGGAAGGAGGTGGAGTGGGGGGGACCTTATGTCTGTCTCCAGATCCCAACAGACCTCCGAGGGGTGTGTAGACCTCATCCAAAGGTGTGAGCGGCTCTGAGGGGTGAGGACTTCCAAGCGTTGCGGGCTCTGAGGGGCTGGAGGGATACAGGCTGCTGTCCTCACCTTCTGGGCTGTGCATTGGCCTGTGGAGGCCCACGCTTTCTCCTTCTACACCACCCAACTCACAGGAAGAGGCATCCACCTTTGGCTCCAACATCTAGTGAAGGCAAACAAGGAAAACACAGAAGGAAGAGAGATTGTTAAAATCCGTTTAATAGACCAGTGGGATACAAAATCCAAACCTGATCAGTTCAAAGCAAATTAGCTTTTTACAACCATTTCATTCTTTAGCACTGAATTCATGTGAAGTCCAATCTGCAAAAGCACGTCTTCTAACAAAGGTCAAAATGTCAGACTAAGTATGGCTGGCCCTGCCATTGATCTTAGTGTTTTGACTGGAAGGGACAGAGGAGCAGATCACAAATAAAAGCAAAAGTGATCGCAGTTTTTACAGTCAAGCTTCAAAATCATCAGAAAACAATAACTTGTGAAATGTTGTTCTCAAACTATTCTTGTGGCATTTCTGGGAGAAAACAGTTTTTTTTAAGAGCCAGAAACTTTATGATGTAATTTATAGCACTTCTTTTCCCTGCTGCTGCTACCACCAAGAGCCTGTAGCAGTTTTTTTATTCAAACTAACTTGCTAATAAGGCTTTAAGAACCTCTGCTTACAGAAAATGTGAGAAAAAAGAATCCTTTCACCTTTTTCTTCAGATTCTTTACTTTTCTCAAATGTATTGCTTGGCAGAGTAATATTTTTAATATAAACTGCCCCCCGTCCCCGTTTTATGATACAAGTTTTATTTTTTCCCCTCTATTTGTATCGCCTCCTTCTCAAAATCTGCTGCTTTAATTTGCATCTTTAACCTCCTCCAGCTACCACAGTGAAGCTTACTGAGCCCTGTGGGTGGATATTTGCAAATTCGTTTTGAGTGGGCCAGCACCAGATCAGAACCACAAACTATGCATGTCAATTTGAAAAAAGGTTGCAAAAGGTTTTAACAAGTTACACTGATTTTTAAAACTAAAATATAAAGTTCAATTAAGGTTTTAGTGTTAAGGTTCATTGTGGATAAACTTTCTGAATATTTTGGAAAGATATTCAATATTTGGTTGAACTTCCATAGTTATAGACACAGTGGACATCACTGAGCACAAGATGCTGTGAAATATGAATGTGTTTTCCGACCAGAAATCAAGTTTTTCACATGGACATCAAACACTTTAACAGCGCTGCTAGTCAACAGTTCTTTAGTAAGGTTGTTCTAGAAGCTAAGTGTTAGCCTACCTTATCCAGTTTGAAACTGTTTTTGATACATTTCTAGCATTATTTTCATGGTTGATTGTTAATTCATCATATATATGATATGAGAGGAAGTTAAAAAAAAGTTGGATGCAGTCCCTTGGCTTAATTGGCTTAATTGTTAGATACTTTATAATGCACCTGCACCACTGCCAGGGAAACAGACCCACAGTATGATACTACTACTTCCATGCTTTAGAGTTGGTAAAGTTATAGTTTTAAAAGCCTCATATTGACTTGGTCATATTTTTTGCCAACAAGGTCAAAAAGCTCAGCAGTAGTTAATAATTTTTGATAAGTTATGAACTGAAAGTGAGAAATAGAGATGTTCTGTCGAGGTCGTTAGATTGGAGCTTCTTTTCCAGTGTGTGTCACTTTTTTGATTTTAAACTTACTATACTGAGGATGGGGACAATGTAGAACCATTAACTTCCTGTTTTTGATTAGCTACAACATTGTTGGTTAGTGGACTGGTTGTGAACCTTAGTTTCTTTTTATCTCTAAGGTGAATATTTTGGGCAGATGGTAAAAACTTTGACTCCTGCTTTATCCAAGAGGATACTAATAAAAGGAACTTAACTGGTAGAAAACTTTTTTTTATGATATTGACAACTCAAAGGAATTTTAACAGTTTGTTTTTGCTATTTACATTCATTGCATTTCACCCACTGATGCCATTGCATTTATCATACAAGGGTTTTTCTTTTTTAAATATTTTCACAGCACTTCGATCAGCTGCTATGTTTTATTTTAAGTGCTTTAGAAAAAAAATGTGGTATAGCATGGTAACATATACAGCCCATTGAGGTTAATAATAAAGATGCATTAAAATCTGCAACCTTGCATTTTCCAGATGATTACTCTTAGTATTTAGCCCCCAGCCAAACACAAAGCTGATATGTGTTTGGCTTGGGGTCATGACAAAGCAGGAAAAAATTAAAGTCCTGGAATTGACCCTTCAAAATCCTAACACCAAGTCTGTTGAATGAAAACTTGGTGAATGAAAAGCTTCATATTATAGGTTTGTAGCAGGTGTTTGTACATCTGAGCTATGAGTATATAAGACAAAAATCCACAACATGTTCAACCCTGTTCAGCTTATTCTCTAATGGGCTTCACTGAAGTTGCATATAGTATATTAATTACACCATGTGATGAAAACTATTTAGATAAATAAATAAAATCCCCAAAATTGCGATATTTGACTTAATGATGCTTGCATATAAGCTTAGCTTTAAATATTTCATTAAAACAAAAATAGGGTTTAGATGATATGAAAATATGAGCCTCTAACATGAAGCTGAACTTTACCAAAGAACATTGTTTGTAGGTCAAAATAAGTCTATTTTATCAAAAATTACAATGCTAATATTAGAACACGAACCTTAGTATTTTAAGGTTTAAAAAACCTTAGTAAAGTGTGTAAAATCAGTTGTTTTGGTTTGAGGTCAGCACTAAATATAATGAAGGGCTCATTGTGTTGGATGACTGAACTCATGATGTTGACATGCAGTCACAAGATTCAGAAATGATGTTTCCTTCTCTCAAACATCTATAGAGATATTTTACACTTTTAAACCAAAAGAAGTAGCACAGCCTTTTATTTAGGAACAATCAAAAAATATATAACTAAATTCTAAAATCACCGTAAAAAAAGGTGAAAATAAAATACAGAAATCAGCTTCTGTTCCTTCTTTCAAATTTTAGGACAAGAAAAGTAAATAGTACATTTGTGTATTGAGTGTGAAAGGTTGATATTGCTACACCATATTTTTCTTTATACTCAGACACATGACAAATAAACTATATTATGTCACTTGTGCATTATAGTGACTGTTAACTATATATTAAATAATACATTAAATACTTGCCCTGATCAGCCAACCAAAAGATCCTCTCTGTGTCAACTTGAACTCAGAAGGGTTTAAGGAAAAATACACAAGTGCTGTGCTGATTTAGCTGAAGCTTTAAATAAGTGGTACTTAACTCCTCAAGGGATCTTTCTCACTTTCTCTGTGGGATTTTCTTAAATGCAGTTATAGGGGGATTAGAGGATCTGGGCTGTTCTTGATGGTGTGCTTTTTAATCTAGAATATTTTGGCATCGAATAAAGCAATAAAACAGGCGGACTTGTTTTTCGGGTATTTGGTATAATCAGAATCTTAGTACCGTGATAAGAAAGGCAGGGAGTTATTTGATTGCATATTCCGATTTTGTTATTCTCTTTTTACCAACCTGCCATCTGACAGCAATGGATTACAAACAGAAAGTCACACAGAGGATATGAATAATCCAACCACTACGGGTATTCGAAAATGTGTTAAGATCAAGGGGATTCATTTGCTCATAAAAGGAACTGCTCCATCTCACACATTTACAAGTATAAGTCTGGGTTGCAGTGTCACACCTCACTATTAATAGAACCAAATCAGACACTTAAAAAAAAGACACTAAGGTCTGAGATCCAGTTAACACTATTCAGTTTTTGTTTGGCCTCATTTCTGTTCCGTAATGTTCTGTCAAGTGTTTTGTGCTGGAAAACATCACTTTTCTAAATTTGTGATATGAAGTGTTTTTAAACAGTGGGTTTCTACACTTAAACAGATATAAAAAATTAAAGAGAGAGAGAAAAAAACAAATACACAAACTGAAAGCTTGTGTAAGTAATTTGATGATAGGACAACTGTGGAAATATCAGGAAACAAAGTGTTTTTTTTAGGGCTGGAAGATCTGTTACTTTAAGCCAACCCTCAACACCTGTTTTCCTGCATATTTTAGATGTTTCCCTGGCCAAATAACAAATTAATAAATCAACAAACTCCTATAGAAATTGATGATTTTATTCTTTATATTTTTTTTATTTTTTGACAAAAATAATACTTTAATATTCATTCTCTTGTTGGTATATGAACCAGACCCAGCTCATGTTTTGGATATACATTTTTTTAAATGTGTGCATTCAGCAAAGCTTAATAAAGTCATCAGTAAACTGGGGAGACACCAGAGGCCTGATCTTCAAAGGCTCCAAATGAGAGGTGCTAAATTCCATGTTCAACATTTTTTAGTGTATACAATAAGTAGGCATGTTGCTATTGATCTACAAAGCTTGCGGCACTAATTTTAAGATGTATAAACTGATTTAGTTCACCAATTAAAATGAGAAGATTGCATTATGTACTCCAAGTTTAAGAGAAGCCATGAAAGATAAATTGACTGCACACTCTCCCTCCAAAGTCTCTATGCAAACTCATTTGATAATCCATTTTTAAAAACATGCCACAATATTTAAGTTCAGTAATTTCTTCCAATTTGGTTTAATTGTTTTAAGAATATTTGCCGTCCCTCTGCATTAATATGTGTAGCCTGTACAGGCATTTATTTCTCTATTAACATTTTCCTGTTATTGTTATTTTGACATTCCAAATATGTTTACATGCACACAGACTCTCTCTATCCTCTGGCATCGTATCAGTGCCTTGTTTGGGGCCACAATGACCACAGATATTTTTACATCTCAGTTTGCGCACGAAGTACTAAAAAAGGCGCAAAACCTGCAGCTACAATTGAGTTTCTGATTTTAAAAATGGTTTTGCAGTGATAAAAGCTCATTTGCACATCGTACTCCTATGAATTATCACAATTTTATCATTAGAATATAATTTGCATAATAATGAAGGCACACAGGCACCTTCTTTGTGCGTACAGTTGCATCCACAATAACTCTAAAGATCAGTCACCAAAGGTTTTATGAGATAAAATGGATAATTTAGTTTGATTTTATTTTTTGCTATAGTCTACAGAAAACAAGCCTTTGAACTCAAACATCTCAGTTCATTCAGTAGCAGTCTCATAACACAAAAGAACCCCAGCAAGCTAATGTTGAATGACGCATTTAATTCAGATACCTTGAAAAAAAACTAAACAAAAATGCTAAATGAAACTACTGGATCAAAAGCCTACAATCCTTCCTCTTACAATAAATTAAAGTGTAACTCACCCCTAAATCCACTTTTTGCATATAAACTGTATAAAGTATTTTAATGTTACTGTGCAAGTTTTTTTTACATTTTCATATGAGATATTTTAGTTCTGCAATATTTGCCTCAGTGCTAAGTGGTTGAACTGCAGCTATTGCAGTCGAATCTTTCTGTTGGTTCAAACAATAGGCTGGTACAATATGCCTATATTAGAGGTGGAGGCATTCATCACTTTAACCCCAAGTTTGGAGATGAAGGCAAGTAACTCGGACAAACGCCTCTGTCCTTTGCTGCCTCTGGAACATCTGCAGCAAAGCTTAGGGCATTTAGAGTTAGCTTAAACTGATAAGGCTTTGGCTCACTGGACTCCACAAAGCCTTCCTCTAATTTCATTTACAAAGTGGGGGTTAAAAAAAACCTCCGTCCCAAATATCTATTCATGGTATAATTACCAGTGTGCCTCTACACATTGTCCAGAAATCTCTTGGCACTGACCACTATGGGGGCATTTTTCAATATTTTCATCGATGGAGTTATGTCATTAAACTGGGTTGAGTTACACTGTAGGAAAGAAAAATATAATTGCTCAACAGAACTTAAAAGATTACAATAAATTCTGTCAACCAGTGTCTTAGTGTGGAGAATTTAACTTTTGTTATTTGAAAGATGTTTTCCTGGTAAACTCTTGTTCATTGTTACGCTAAAACAGTAAAAGTTTTGACTGTAGGAAAACTTAGTAGCCTTGAGGTGAGTAAAAGTTCATAGTTTGGTCCTCATTATTCAAGAACTCAAAGAGTCTTTTAAAATGATGGAATCCAATCCCCAAGGAAGGAAGCTAAGCTTGTGGAAGAAATGAGAGACCTTTTTTTTGTTTGGGAGGCTTATGGATATACTAGCTGCCTGAAGGGGATACAGACATCTCATTTTCTTCCCTTAACCTTCCTTTGGTCCAGTGTTAACAGCTTAAAGTACTGTTACAATCAGAACATTAAGGCCTCTCTTTTCCCCTGAGTACATAGGAGGTATTTTTAGAGTGCAATGCACTTTTTGCAAAAGCAGGAAAGGTATTGAGTGAAAGTGCAGACTCTCAGTTTGCTCCTCTTTTCCCCCCGTCTTTGTATTTTGTTCATATACACACATAAACATGTATAAATATATATACATAGACACATTTGTTGGTATCCTGGTTTAATGAAAGAAAAAAACCACAGTGGTCAAAGGAATAACTTGAATCTGAGAAAAGCAATAAAAGATAAAAATCCTATGAAAATGAACAATTGAAAGTCAGACATTACTTTTTAATCATGCTTCAACAGAACGATTTTAAAAGATGAACTCATGAAACAGGCCTGAAGAAAATGATGGTACCCCTAGAAAAGGCATGAAAATAATTCAACCAAAGTTAAAATATTAAATCAAGGTGTGTCGACTGATTAGCATTACAGGTGTCTACAATCTTTTAATGAGTCAGTGGGCCTTTATATAGACCTACAGGTAGCTATTAGCTGTGTTTCCATTATGCAAAACTATGTGGATATTCTGCTAAATTCAATTGTAATTGCAACATTTCTATTGAATAACAAATACACTTTAAAATTACACATGAGTACGTTCGTTCACAAAATAACTTTGAAAACAATATGGCAGTAGAGATGTATAAGAAATATGTATATTTCAGCCACAGCTCTAATGTCTGACATCATCCTCCAACTACTTCCGGCCCTCTGTCTTTTTACAAGGCAGTAATGTTCAGCTGCAGATCACAGGATTCATGTTACGCAAAAGAAAAAGGTTTCCATTGCAGTTTTCCTAAATATAAAAATTTCGATATGCCTGAAAAACCACCTCATGAAAGCATTAAAAACCTTTATCGAAACTTGAGTTTTTCAAAATTGCAGTGTTTCTATTTTGTGGATTCATTTTTTAAATTACAGTTTTCTCAATTTGATGGCTAATGAAAAATGCACCTGCTGTGCTGTTTGATGACATGGTGTATACCACGCTTAACATGGACCAGAAGCAAAGAAAAAAACTTTTCTTAGGAGATTAAAAAGAATTATAGGCAACAAATTGAGCCAAAATTTATTTAATGGGGGACAATTAAAAAGGATATCATTGTTGGAAAAAATCACAAAAAAGCCAGACAGGATTTAACCAAAATACATGTTGACAACCTACAAACCTTTGGGAGAATATCCTATTGACAGACGAGACAAAAAACAAATTATTTGCCAAAGTACTTCAGCTTTATGTTCACAGACAACAAAAAATAAAGCTTATCAAGAAAAGAACACTATCCCTACTATAAAACACAGAGGACGTTCTGTTGTGCTCTGAAGCTGCTTTGCTTCATGTGGTACAGCGTGTCTTTAATCTCTGCAGCGTTCAAAGAAATATCAAGACTATCACAGAGGTCTAGAGAGAAATGCACTGCCCAGTGTCAAAAAACTTGATCTTAGACACGGTTAGTGGGTCTTACAACAGGATAATGACTCAAAACACACAGTTAAAAAAAAAACGGCCAATTAAACTGTTCTGAAGTGTTCTTCTCTGAGCTCTGACCTAAATCCTATTGAACATCTTTAGATGGAACTGAAACATGCCATCTGGAAAAGTCACCCTCCACCCTTCGGATCTGTCATTCGTATTTGTCAGAGCTGTTTAAGTGAGAAGGTTCTGACAACAATGACAACTATTGGCAACATTTTAGAAAATTAGAAAATTTACATCAGAGAATCCTTAGAGAAAAATATTCTGTATCTGTATCCATCTACCTACCTACCTATATATATATATATTTATCTACTATAGATAGATAGATAGATAGATAGATAGATAGATAGATAGATAGATAGATAGATAGATAGATAGATAGATAGA
>JAUZNJ010029896.1:0-40566 GCA_034780135.1 Jordanella pulchra
TTCATTTGTTGCCACTTCAAATCATCAAAATTAAATGAAATAAACATTTGAATGCATCAGTCTGTGTGCAATGAATAGATATAATGTACAAGTTACACCTTTTGAATGCAATTACTGAAACAAATCAAGTTTTTCAAAATATTCTAATTTACTGGCTTTTACCTGTACTATTTTTACTTTTAATGTTTTTGAGTTGTTTAATTGTTACTGCACTGTATTACACAATAAATAGACAGTTTGAATTTGCTGAGTTTTGCGGATAATTTGACCCAAAATGTTACATTTTATAGCAGTGAGACAGCAGTTAGACAAAAGAAGACTTTATCTTGTGTTTGAAATTCTTATATACTAGTAACTTGAAAATTCCATGGTAAAATCCTATAAACACCTTAACAACTAAGCTTTAAAAGAAAGTTAGTTATTCCATCAGTTTTAATTCAGTGTCTAATGTAAGATTCAGCTGAGATTATGGCGATCTATCTTATTTTTAGGACTACTTTAAGTCCTTCGTTTAATTGAACTGGAGGTATAGTCTTCGGTTTTATCGTTAGAGGGCGCTAACGCTCTCTATCAATCCCTTGCCGCTGTTTATTGGCTCGTAATGGCTCTTGGCCACACCCTCTTCAGCAAAGCTTCTTCCCAGTTGGCTGCTGTAAACATCCATCATCCATCTGTCAAATTGGCTTCATGCAAACTGTCAACAGCGAGTTGAATCCACAACAGAAGAAGACCTTCTTATTACACCGTAGGTTTGATATTTTTCCTCCTGTTACTTATGATGGCATTAGGTGTCTATTTCTAAGTGTTGATATTAAATATGCAATTATGTGTCGGTGTCAACGTAACAACGACAACGAAAGGCTGTTTCAGTTGCCGAATTAGCGGCTAATGGAATGCTAACGCAAGCTAATGGCAGCTAAAATATGTCGTCGTTAATGTTAGCTCGAGACATCTGATTCCATAAAAAGCGACAATGAAAGTGACATCTTAACTGGTTATCCTAGGTTTGAACGTATGTTTTTAATTATTTTTATTTGTACACCAATGCATTCGCATGAAAAGTCAGCTTGGGTTGTTCGCAATGTAAATTAAAGTACGTCTGGAAAGTGATATAGGCTGCAGTCTATGAACAATTGCTGTGTTAATAACCACATTTAAGATGTAAAAAAATTCCTAGTGTTAATGTCTTTAGACGGGTGAATGTGTCGGGCCTGTTTTTTGTTAAAACATCATGTACAGCCATATAAATTGTGTATTTTCCGTTTAACTATGTAAACTTTTACTTTGACTAAATTGGATGAAATGAGGTTTAGATTACGTTTAGTTTTTACTCATTTGAAGTATTTAGTCAATAAATGTCTTATGTACATGTAGTATATATTCATCAATGCTATGCGGCAGGTTTCCCAACCCTGGTCCTCCAGCACCAGTGTCCTGTATGTTGATGTTTCCTTGACCTCCTGTTGATATCATGCGCTGTTGAAGCCTGTTGGTCATCCATTCATTGAACTTTGGCAGCCAGGAGACACCTAAACATGCCGGACTCTGGTCCTGGAGTACTAGACAAACAGCAGTTCTCTTGATTGAAGTTTATCACTAGAATCAGTACATTAAAATGATTAATGTAGAAGATATGTTCACTGAATCATTCAGTTCATGTCATTTTAGTTTTGGTTTTTACTGTTAAAATAGGCAATACGTTTGGGTTTGGCCACATAGTTCACCATTTAAGAGCTTTAACTGCAGATTTTGCTTTCTTACAGTACACAGTGAGGATTCCATATAAGGATCCTTTGTAAAGGTGCATTCAGAACTGTGGCCATATGATGGACACGCTACTAGCGATGCGATTACTACTTTTATGGCTCCATCGATTTGCTCTGCGGCAACCAGCTAGGGACCATTTGAATTTGTATTTTCAGTTGCGACTGCATTATATATATTAAAAAAAAAAAAAAAACTGCTTGGGAATGGATGTGGCTGTGACAAAGAGTGAACATGCGTCGGGTAGAATAAGCTTTTTTTTTCTTGTTAAGCTATTAATTGACAATCAATCCTATGTCTGTTTGTCTGTTACTTGTTAAAAATGATTACTCATCTTAATTTCCCAACTTCATCTGCAACCACCCACCCCCCGCCCCCACATGTTGCCCTCTCAGCTGCATGCCACTCTGTTTCCTCTCTCGTTCCTTTCATGCAATCTCTCCATCACATAGCTCCTTTGATTGCCGTTTCCCGTGGGCATGCACACTTACACACACAAACAAATGCAACACATACATGCATAAAAATCTCAAACGCAGCCCTTCCCCACTGCTTAGAGAATGTTGCGCCAGCTGAGTTTGGATTTGGGGAAGAAAAGTTGCCTCTACAACAAATAATGACAGGCACTCGAGGAACAGGCGGCGCACCATTATCACACAAAAACAGAAACACGTACAGTGTAAGAAAAATGCAAAACCTCTAAAAAGAAGACATGTGAAAAAAGAAGTTTTTAAAGAAAGTTTAATCACATATATACGCACAGGCAGCCACCCACACACAGCCAACACGAGCACACAAGTGTGTTCACACACCCTCCTATTATGCTGTATAACCAAAAGGCATTCAGCCATTTCAGCAGCGTTCTGAGAGGCAGCCAAGTAAGAGGTCTGTCAGTGCATTAGCCAACATGTAATCATAGCCCAACCTCACTGCAATTAGAACTGGTTCTAATTCTTCACTGGAAGTACTGCCTTGTCCCACTGCTAATAGTTTACTTTACTCCAACAGCTGACAGACCCATCCCTGCCTCTCCTGGCATAGCTTTTGAAACTCTCACACACGCATGCACCCACTGACACGCTTGCTCGCAAACACAAACACCTCCACAGCTGCAGCTCATCTGTCACCACGGCAGATCAAAATGGATCCTGGCAATAGTCCCCCAGCCATGTCCTACTCCTGCCACATCAAGTCTTTTTGCTGAATCACAAATCACCACATACAGTGAGGTGTCTCATCTCTTGAACTTTTCCACATTTTGTCATGTTACAACTGCAAACTGAATATATTAACAACGTTTTGCATGATATTTGAATTGGAAGGAAAATAATATGTTATGTTTTATTAGGTGAGGAGCCTCTTTAATTTGTTTATGTTTGTTTCTGCAACACATAATATTTTCAGTAAAGTGAACAAAATCCTTTTGGTCAAATCCAAACAAAACTGATTCTACTGCAGGGTTGCTAAATTCACTACAAAATCAAGGCCTTTTCTTTATCTTTCTTGTGAATAGATTCCTCTACTTGAGCTCTAGATGTCTGCAGCACTCCTTAGTTACCATTGCTCTACTGGCTGCTCTGTCTTTCTCAGCTTAAGTCGACAGCCATGTCTTGATAATTTTTTATAATAACCTTTAGCAATGAAATTTCCCCTCACATTTTTGTCATACTCCCCACGTGCTTAGATGACCGATTAAAGAACATTACAAACATGTAGAGTATATATATTGGGTTGGTGATTTCTAGAGACAACCATACTAGGTGTTATTTATGGATATCAGAGTAAATGGGGCTCAAAACATACAACACCCACACCTTTCTGATTAAGCTGTTACAAAATTTTGCAAACCATATGTCACTGTAATTCCACTTCAACCTAGGCGTTAATTTGTGTTGGCACAAATTGTCAGTAGAACTTCACAAAGTTTGTCAGGCAAAGTAGTAAAATTAGAAATAAATTATGTGTGAGAAAAAAAATAATAATTATATATATATATATTTATATGAAATTAAAACCTCAAAAACACAACAGAATAGAAAAACATACAGTCATGAAACAGTAACTAAAAGCCTGAAAGGTTCCAATAGTTCTCAGCTAAGAGGCAGGTGTATCAGCCAGGTGGTATGCCGCATTGGGAAATGTTCAAATGAAGTCTGAGGAAAAGAAAATACTCCCTATACTGATGGTATTGCTATTAGCCTGTAAGCTGGAGGACTTGGGTGTCACTTCAAAGCATTCCCCACTATTAATCAGAAGGTATCCAGCCCTCCAGAATAGGCCCTGCTGGCTCTATTGCTAAACACTCCTCTCAACATCCACACAATGGAGCTATCATCATGCCCATTATGCCCCACCTTGACAAGACACTGCACCTTTATCTCAGCATTTACATTACATCCTCGCAGCCAATTAATTTACCTGCCACATCTCAGACTGAAACACATGGAGCTGTAGCAGTGGAGAGCACACAAGCGTACATTTCCATTGTGTGGTGGTTTGTGTTCTACCAAAAAAAAAGAAAAGGGGGGGGGGGGTCGTCACCTGGATCAGGTTGCAGCCAGCAGACTGAGGGCTTGGCCTTTGCGGATCTTAATGAAAGCACCTGCAAGAAGCTGCAACCACAACATCAACCAGCCCAACCCTGGGCTGGCTCTCACCTGCCTCCCCCAGGCAGTGGCTTAACGCTCCCTCTACCTTCCCTCCCCCTTTTTGCTTCCCCCTCCAGGCACCCTTGGCAAACAACAGCCACTCAGTTGGATATCAGCAACCAAGATAGAGGATTAACTTCCACACTGGCACTGTCTCTTTAGTGCTAGTTGCATTAGATACTATGCTAATCCCTAGTTTCTACTCTTTTCTCTTTTTGAAATAGTTGTTGCTGTGAGCAAAGCAATAGCGCATAGGGCAAAAATGAAGTATTTGTTCTCTTTTCATCAGGGTAGCTGTCTAATAAAAAATGTGTCATCTTATAAATCTGCACATTCGTGTTATACAAAGATGAGAGGGTTTACAACACAAGCTTCTCCCTCCCCCCCTTGTCCTCTTGTACTGTACTGAGGGTCTGCAGACGTTAGCGGCGTTGAAGGGATGAGATAACCACTCGCTGCTGTGAGAAAGTGTAGTCAGAGCTTTGGGTTGTTTTTTTTTCTCTTTTTTTTTATTCTCTCTAAAGGATATAAAAAAGCTGGATCGGCAGTTGCAGAAATAGTCCTGTTTCTATAATTAGATGTAAACAGATGAACCAGACTCTCAAGCTTTCTCTGTCCCACTGGCCCCATGGCCTCCTGGGAGGCGAGATGTGTGAGTCAGTTTGACATGCTTGTATGGAGTGCAAATGTGTGTGTGAGTGTGTGTGTGTGTGTGTGTGAGTGTGTATCTGTGTCCTTTCTGTTTGAGATGCACAAGTAAGTGTATGACAGCATGTGACAGTGTGCATCTAGTCTTGATGTCGCTTTGCACTGTATGTCAGTCTGGTTGCATGTCTGTGTTTTTTCTCTCTGTCTTCACTACAAAAAAGTCTGTCCCAGCCCCCCTCTACCCCATAGATACCTCCCATCCCCCATAGGTTACTGAATGGACACAATAAGAAGAGCTAATATGAGCTAATATGCAGGAACCAACAGCAGACAAACACACATCTGTTGCAGCAGAGCCAGACGTTTTCTCCACGTCTCAGAGACTGCTGTATTACAGATAGGATGCAGTGTAGCCTAGTGGCCACAGCAGGCAAAGGGGGTCAGGATAAAAAAAGAAATGCATACTGCTGTTGAAAGTCACCATCAAAATAGTTTCTTAACATGCGTTCATGGTAAAATAAAGCATTGTTTATGTTAGTTATAGGAGTTCACTGTTAATTAAGCTTTTATAAGCTTTCAGTTTTTTTATCCATTTTAATTTTAAAAAACTACAGGAACAGAAATCTTTAAAAAATATCTTTGTTACTATAAAAAGAAGCTGAAAACAATTCTGTAAGCAAATCAAGATTCATTTAGATTGACAACTGGGCATCTGGCAGCATTGGTTTTAGGGGATTTATTAAACTATAATTCCTGAAGCTGGTCATTGCTTTAAAAAAAGAAAAAAGTTTGGTATGATTTGGCTGATTTGGTTTGCTGCATCTTGATTTCGACATAAATCTTTGCAAATATCCAACAGTACATCCCAATTTTCTAATGACAGTGTGTGTTCAAGTGTATGTTTAAATTTATCCTCTGCACACACGTTTTCTACGTACTATTAAGGAAGTTGTGCCTCAAAGTAAATTACTCACTGTAAAAGTAAAGATGCACAGAGAAATTGGCTAACTTTCAGCTCGACCGACTCTAATTGATGCCAAGCCAGGTAGAAAATCAACAATTTAATCATTGCTCATGAGTATGGGCAGTAGCATTGAGTGCTAAAAGGATGACACTCATCAGGGGAGAAGTTTTTACAGGGAGGAAGATTCAAAGCTTTTTACAGTTATACTAACCTTCATAATCTATAAGTTGCTAGAGACAGAAAAACAGTAAACTTTTTAATTATTTGATTTTATTTTCAATATAATAGTAAAACTCAATTTTAGATTAACTGTGATGTCCTTTCACCTCTAGAAATTATAACTAATTACACCAAGAAGGAAAATATTAATTTTGTATGCTGTTGCTAAAAATAAAAGGAAATTGAGGCTGGCTAAAATCTCCAAAACCAGTGGAAACCAAATTCCGCACACAGTGGTAAACGGTTTTAGTTACAGTAAGTAGAGGTCTGAGCCTCTTCAGCAAGGATTCTGTATCAAGAAAGTAAAAGAAAAATCATTATTGAATGATTAAAATGGCATTTCTCATCCCACAACAGCAACATAAACTGGAACTTCTAGAAATACCGCATTTACATCCAGAAGGGTTTTTCAACTTGAGCTCTATCAGGGACAGACTCAGCCGTTGGTTAACAATGCACCTGTCCCGCCGCCTCACAGCAAACCACAGGGTGCCTCAGCTGTGTAAGAGGAGGCTCGACGTCTGGAAAAACGTAGGACACAAACAAGCATCTAATCCCACCCACCAACCCAAACACTGCCACACACATATTCACACACTAACATGCATACAGTATTGTCACTGACCGAGAATCTGAGAATCAAATGACAACAAAGAAGCTGTTGCTAACCCCCCCCCAACCCCCACCCCTTTTTTAACGAACATTCACATTACTAAAACTGGAATTATAAAAAAGTAATCTGGATTTTCTGCTTGAGCCGATAATGATGTCTAACAGCTGTCACATGCAATACGGCCACGCGCTGAGGTGGGCCCGGGGCAGCAGCTCAATGAGAGGCCGCCTGATGTTGGGAGTGGGTCTGAGAAGGGGAGAGAAAAAAAACACAGGAAGAAAGACAAAAAAAAAAAATCACACTACTGCCGTGGTTGATTAAAGGTAAATGTATCAGTACATATATTACTTATTCTTTTAACAGAGGAAGTGAATAAGAGCTACTGAATTCCTAATTTAATATTTAGCTTCCTTATGTTGATTTTTAAATAAATGGAGGGAGTTTTGAAATCCACTGCCTAAAAATCCAGTACAAAAAGGTATTTTCCTGCCCGTCATTCTCCTCCGTGGGTTTCTTTGTTGGTCCTTTGTGCACGCCCCATGCCTGAAGCGAGGGTTGTGTTGTACTGTGTCACATGGGAAGTTTGGGAAAGTCTGTTTGAAGAAAAGTATCTGTTGCAACATGGCCACTAAAGTTATTCCTTAAAGACAGATCTGAAAAAGTTTCCCTGATAAGCTTATAAGCTAAGCTAGTTCTGAAACAAAAGCAGATAAAATGTGATAAAAATAAAATATAACCAGATAAAAATCTGGTTTAAAAATTACATTTTTGATTATAAGAACATAACAAAACATGTAAATATGAAGGTTTAATGGTTTGTTGGTATTTAAATTGTACTGATCATAACGTGCACAGGAAACAGCCTACTCTTGTAGGTAAAACCATCTTTATGAGACCTGACCGCCCTTAACAAACGTTAACAAACGTTTCCAAGAGAAGACTATCAGCCAGAAGGAGACAGATGGCAGCGGAGGCACCAGGTAAGGTGCTATTTGAGCCAGGTTTGGGGTGCCAAGCAACACCTCCACTCATCATGAGGACTCTAGTGACAACACTCTATGGGCAGCATCATTTAAAGAAGATCCAGAAATGTGTAACAACAGGCTGTGGAGGAGACTGAATGAAAATTGTGACCTACAGTGAATCTATAACCTACCTTCTCTAATTTGTCTCCTGTAGCTTATACTAGCTTCTGTAAACCCCTATTAGTAGATTTGTGTGTCTATGGCTATGGTAATATGGTTAACGAAAAGAAATAGACAGAATATTTTAAAGTGACGTTTAGTCAAGGTATTAAAAGAAAGATGCTACATCACTGCAAGTTTAAAGAAAAATTAAGACATCCTCAGAGTGGTATAGGCTAACAGGTAGTCAGATGTGAGGCCACAGTTTTAAATGACAGATGGCTACAGACTCTAAAACCGTCTAAAAACAGTCTAAAATCCTTCAGGTTTCGTACATGATATGTCTGACTGGTGCATGCACCCAGGTAAACCTAGGCAAGTGTTTTTTTCCATTTGGCAACTCCATGCAAGACAAAAAAAACAGTACTTTTGTGACTATTCACTGCAGGTTATGTTTAAGGTTAGGGTTAACAAAAGGTGTTATGGTTTGATTGTGTGGTTAAGGTTTGGTTCAGGCATTGGGGGGTGAGATCAAAGAAATGGTGGAGTGGTGCAGCCGCCTTCAAACCACCTTACAGGTGGCTACTTTCTCCTGTTTCTGCTAGCTACCTTTTTAAAATAACTGACAGTGGCAAGATCTGCATTACTTAGAGACAATCCATTATTTAATTCAATAAACGTCGCAACAACTTTTGAAAAATGAATCAGCCTAATTTGCAGCTGTCTTTTTTCCAGAAAGGTATTTTCCATCACATGCCAAAAAGTTAAGTTGGTTCAGCCTTTAAGGCAGGGGTAGGCAACGCTATTCATCGAGTTCGACTGTCCTGCAGCTTCTGCATGCACCCCTTCTTTAATACCCCTGAAACAAATAAATGGATAATGGCCAGGCATATACTAAACTTACAAACACACTAAGGATGTAATTTGGCCTTTTGTTTCAGGTGTGGTGGAGCAGGGATGCATGCAAAAGCTGCAGACCAGTGGAATTAGAGAAAAGACATTGCCTACCCTTGCTGTAAGGTTAAGGTAGGAGTTAAGGACTTCAACAAGTACGTGAAAGAATTCTGTTTTGGTCTATTTTAAAATCTAAACTCAACTTTTAAAGAATTTTAAGTAGTAATGTTTTCCTGGGCATTACACATCAGCTAGAGTTACCTACCAGCACCATATCTGTGTTTTTATGTGTAAACATTTAAGCATGCACATGGTTGCTTTGAGGTCTTGGCATTACAATCCATTAACTGAAAAATAACACCTGAAAAGGCTAATTGAAGTAGATGGTGGCCTCTACCATGGTAACTTGTAGTAAAACTCATGTGGCTTGGCAAAGAAATAAACAACTACTCCAACAATTGTTTCATGCGATAGTAAATGTCTCATTTGGCAAACCTTTCACTTTGTTTAGGCAAAATTAATCTCTGATGCAGAGCAAGTATCCACTCTCCTAAAAAAAACAACAGGTATGCAAATGTGCAGTTGAGCAAAGACAATAAAATGGAATTGAAGGGTGAAAGTGACACATGCAATTTGGTCACGTATCTAATCTGAACACTTATAAGTATTAGTAATATTTCATATTAGCAAAACTTGCTCTTTACCTGCATAAACACTCCAGGATGTCATACTGTATTCCTCTTTGCTATGTTTTATCTTTGCTGCAGCGTATTTGTCTTGTATACAGAAAAAGAAGACTAGATAAGTTGTTGGCTGGCATGCACCTAATACTGGGCAACTTCTTTTTTTTTTAAGTTATTGGGCAACTTCTTGTGAGACCAAATCAGATGTTGTCATAACTTCTCTGTGTTGTCCAAACAGCTTGGTCCACTTTAAAAATAAATCAAGGTTAACATGAATCAAATAAAGATGTGAAATATTTCAGCAATTATCCCTTTTGAACCATGTCCACTAGACTAGTCTACTAATAATGTCCATTAATATAGTGCTGTATCCAACTGATATTGAAGTTTTTTTAGACTGAGAAGCTGAAATTAGCCTAGACCAATGTTGGGTTCTAGTTCAATTCTTGAAATGGAACAACCTCTGGAAAATCGGACATCCGACTGTAAGCTTTTTAAGGTCAACCTCAGATCTAATATGGTAACTTCTTGTATGAACAGTAAAATGTGATTAAAAAATATGCACATTTATAAAAGGATTTCTAAAATCAATGTTATACATAGCAACTCAAACAACTTAAAAGATTTTTTCATGTGGAAATAGACCATGAAAGACATGTTTTTGAAGACCACAAAACAGAAAAAAAGACTTTACTTGGCTTTGCATTATTGGAATCCCGACTTCTCTGACTTTGTTAGCAGGAACACTATTAAATTGGTTCTGAAGTGATCCTAAGCTCAGAGTTGTGACTCCTGAGGTAACTGGAACACACCATAAGGCCCCAGTCTAGCTCTTAACATCTCACCTCTCTTTGGATTTCTTATCCTTTCTTAAAACTTATGTTATATGATATCTGACTATTAGATGTCAGGGAATTACTATTGATAGTACTTTTTAGAACCTAACTTAAAAAAAAAAACAACTTTGTGAATTGTTCTGTCAAACAAACTGCAGCCAGGGATCCTCAAGGCCATAAGATAGATACAGCTGAATGTAGCTGTGGTACAATCTTTTAAGTGCTTTAAAAGCATGTGTGCAAAAACCTTGAAGCAAAAGCCCTCCCTTCCTTTGAAACAACCGTTAACCACTCAATGGGGTTTTATTCTTTTAAAGACCTTGGTTCTAACCAGCCCTTCGCTAACACCACCAGAGACACCTGTGTTTGTCTTTGAAGGGTCTTCTCAACAATCAGTGGCTCATGGGACAGTCCAGCAATGAGACATTCAATAAAACTCTCTGTAAAGTTATTCATTCCTCTTTGGGGTAAAAGAGGGTGAAGGTATACAGAACTGCAAACCTTTGAAGGGGGTGCCCTTAGACATCCAGCTAGGACATAAAAACCAAAGGAATGACAGGGACATCCTACCAGTAAACAATAAAGGGGGTGGAAGGGACTGTTTTTTATCTTTAACAGCAGCTGTAAAACACACACCAAGCTGGGGTCTGCAACAATGGCCCAGAGGCAGAGAAGGGTAGCTAAAACAGAAGCAGCAGGAAAACCACTGCTTCCCAGACACAAGGGTCTTCCTGCTGGAAAGAAAGGAGACTGAAACATTGAAGGGGAAGAGACAGGGAGGATAGCTTATGGAAAGGGAGAAGAGCAGATGTAAAGGAAGAGGAGGCCAAGCAAGGAAGATGACACAAATATGACCTTTGGTTATATGGGGTGTTTAGAGCAGAGCCCTGAACCCCCACGCTGCTTTCACACAGCCACACCTCAGCTGGAGTGGCCTGATCAGAACAATATGGCTGAAAGATGAACCCGCAGCCATAAAAGCCAGAAGTAGAAGACAGCCCTACTGTGTCTCTGTCCACTGACACAGCCCAAAATCTGAATCTGAGCTTCACAGCCAAAGACCAGGCTGTCTCTAGCTTTGCACTGGAGCCAGCAGAAGATAAAATTACTATTTCAAAGTCCTTGTAAAGTAGCTGACTGAATTAAGCAGCATTAGATGCATTTAAAGGTCTTGCTGCTTCAGGGAGTACACAAAGAGAGGAGTTGCTCCAATGTCACATTCCTAGAACGCGGTACAAGTGCAAAATATAAATCGACCACCTGCCATGCATTACAAATGACTGACTTGTAGTAGGTGAAGATGGACAGAGGCAAATGGGAACTGACAGAATCTTCACCAGCTCTAAGCAACATGGTTCAGAGAGTACGAAGGTGGAACTGCTCGCTTGCACCAGCTGTAGCCTAATTACCGCCAAACTCACAAGTCTGTGCAACAGAAAGAAATGAGAATATTTTCTTCCATACCATGCTAAAATTCTGCAACCCTGCTGGGAACTATGCCAACGGAGAGTGTTGCAACTACCATCATTGTTTTCAACAGCAAAAAGGTGTCGGAAGCTCTCACGATAAATACCGCTGCAAAGTCAGACGAGGCTTTTCAAGAGCCACATCAGAAACCTGCCTCTCAGAGCATTTTTACATCAACCCTGAAATATTCATGGTCTTTGTAAAGTATTCATGTGAACTAGTGTGCAAGTTAGTCCCCCGGGGGGGGGGGGCACACTCTGCAAACACCACACATAGTTTGTGCTATTATGTGGCTTGAACACAGGTCAGTCAAAAGAACATTAATGACATGGACAATCAAGATGAACAGCCTTCAACCAGTCTGGCAACCCAAAACTCAAGAGTCTCTCATATTATTTAGGGTGAAATCTGTCAGAAATGCCACTTGATAGATGAGCTTTAAATTAAAATTGCAAGAGTTGTGTGCGTAGATGCAGAATTGTATATCACTTCAAAAATCATAGGTCTGTAAATACAAGAACCAAAAAAAAGTACACTCTTGAATTCCATTTTTTCTGTAGGTTTCAAAACTATGATCTCTATCAAACAATCTGAAGCATTTTTTTTCTCTTTGATCTTTTATATTATTCCTAAGAATTAAAAACTGTGATTTGGTCAAAATTAGAACTGGCAGGTTAGTTCTTGAAGAAAATTTGAAGTTAATATCACCCAGGAAAAGTCTAATTATGGTATCTTTAATTACTCCTAAACAAATAAATAAACGGCTCTGGAAACAATGGCAAAGAAATAAGTTACTCTCCTTTTATTTAAAAAATCTTCAATTTAAAAAAGGATCTGTTTTACATAAATACTTTTATAGTTTGCTCAAATAAGACTTTACAAAAAAAACAGTCTGTTTCAACATCCATCTATTTTTCCAGTGCATCACCACCTTAAAAATGAAAATCATGAATAATTTCAAATTAAGCTTCATCCCTCATCCTCCCATTTGCATTATGACATGCCTGACATTTTCAAATAATATTAAAACAATAAATCAAATAGTGCAAATCAGCTAAGCGTAATAGCAAAAATAATGTTCAGAGAACCTACAGGTTTTGGAATCATGCAAAATTATGTCAGGATGTTCTGTAAGTTAATTCAATCAAAAGCAAAAATGTAAAAAATTAAATCATATCTATCTGCAGGATATTAGGGCTTCTTCTCAATGCTTCCAGTGCATTGCTGACGAGACGAGGAGAACAATAAAGCACCTCTGCTGCTCATTGAGCGGTGATGACATTTAGAGGGTAGGTCTGCATGTTGACGTAGTTCAATATCAGGCAAACAACATCTGATCGGTGTAAGCACCTGCACCGTGTAACCATCATTACCCTTCATGTTTCCAAAAAAATAAAAATTTTAAAAAAGCTGCTAGGAGGAAACAAAATGCACATCTACATAAACATATGAAGTAAACGTGTGTAGTGCAAGATGAATGGTGATCAGCATCTGTATATTCTCCTAAACATTGAATTAATTATTTTAAATTCCCCTCAAAACCTCAACACTCCTTATGGTGGAAAAGGCTCAGAAGAGTGTCAAATGAAGAAATAAATAACAGGATGCCTAAAATATGTGGAAATGTGAGACAAAATACATATAGGAGGTGAATGGCTTTCTGAACAGAACCACCTACATAAATATTTAATTCGCCAACAGTTACAACAGATAAAATTACTTTGGGCTAAATATATATTTGATTTTGTGTTGCAGACCTGAGCAATCCTCAGATACATCATAATCATCCTTTAAGAAACTTAATTTGCATATTTCACAGAGCAGCAGATTGAAGCAAAACTGATTGATAAACTAAATGTCATTGCTTTGACTTATTTAAACCCTTTATCTACAAAAAAAAAAACGATTACAACATCTGTTAAAACTGTTTTCATATATTTTTTGTGTATTTTTCTGAAAAAAAAATTAACTTTGAATAAACCTATTGTTCAAAATACGTTAGATGTGGTCCTGAAGTAAGAAAAAAAACTTAAACTTAAAACATTGGTGTTTACTAATGTCTGTTTTATTGAAGCTTTACAGTAGTTGCCTTTCTTGGGAGTTTTCCCCCATAAATTAGCAGTGTAAAAGCTTAAGAAGTTCATTCTGAATATTCTATGCATGCTCTTTTTTTTTGTAAACGTGCTCATTTGGGTTCAAATGATACCTACGTCACTTGTTAAACCTGATGAATGCACTGGGAGCACATTTGCACCCAGACACTTTAAAGCCAAATTCAGAATTTGATTTTTTTTTCCTCCAGCATTGCTTTTATTAATTTAACCCCCCCATTAGATTGAGTTGCAGGTTTTGCAAACCTTTCTATCCAAGCTGTATACCTTCAATGTTTGACCTATGGAGGTTTAAGTGAAGGCGCTGGTGTGATATACGTGATCATCCTTATGCACGCATAAATCATAGGGAAACCATTGCAATGTTGCTGCGTCTAAAAACCAGATCAGATCCATTACGGGTTTTTTTTCTAATACGTGACATTTAATGATTAATCAGATCGTGATTTGTTTAACAAAGCTGCCATCATTTCCTTTTGAAATAAGATGGTTAAAGTGTTGATATAGATCAATCAAAAACGTCTAATCGGGGGCTTGGTGTATATTTCATTTAATCACTTAGTAGTTTATGTTATAGTAATGGATTTCTATCAAAAGTCACTCCTGAGTTGCAACACCTACTGTTATATTTCGAGACCACAAATGCCTTTTATCCTGGCGGGTTTGAAACAACCGAATCCCCCCCGCAAAAGCAGAGAAATAAATCAAAATCTCATTGGATATTCCACTGACCTGAGTGGGGAGCCATCGGTATGTGTGACGGATAGTACTTCCCCGGTGGGAAGTGACCAGCGTGCTGCACGGAGCTGTGGCCCGAGGGAGCGATCCGAGAGGCGGCTCGGTGCACCAGGGCGCCCCGCTCCGAAAGGAGGTGCGCCGGAGCAGCAAAATCCCGTCCTTCCATTCCGCGGGATTTATTTTTAATCCGAAATCCGGACGGGGAAGGTCAGGAAAATCGGATGCAAACCCATAAAATAATCCTTTCCTTTCGTTGTCTATGTGTTGCATTCAGTCGATCGCAGGCTTCTCCAGCCAAAAGCGCAGCTCCCGATCATCTTTTCTGTCAGGGCAGAGAAATCCAAAGCTTCTGTCACATCCAGGGGAAATTCACAAAGCACGATGTAACAATCTCACACGACTACGTTACATTTTATATTTGATCAATGCTTTGCCTAGATGATAAAAATAATAGATTGTTTAATTCAAACCCTTCAGCATATTGTTTGCATTACAATAAACAGTCTGTTCGAGAGAAAACTGCTTGGCAAGTCGTCACAGTGCATACAGGCGGCCAGCAAAGCGTCACTGCAGGCTCAGCTTCAGCTCTATTGATCAGCCTAGGATGCAAAGGCCGATGTGGGGAAGTACACACAGATGCACACATGCCTAACAAACAAACCTTCTAAATTTAACATTTCAATATATTCTGCATCATCTTTCTAGATGATTAATCAAAATGCCGATTTTTAAAATATATCTTACGCTCTCCAAAACAATAACCACATTAACATACAATATGTCATTTTTTAAAATTGAACTATGGTTTGCAACAAATCATCAGAGAGCTTTGTGTTGTGAGATGGGGAAGTTATTGTTTATCCATTTGGGTTAAAATGATGTTGCTCGGTCTACATCCCGAGGTAAACAACGCTGTCTTCCTTCTCCAGATCCTTCCATTGTCTCCTCTTGATGCATGAGATTTTTTCCTGCTTCTGTTATCTCCAAACCCCCAAACTGTCTCCACATTTTACTGCAAACTGATACTAAACGATATAAACGGCAAAACATAGAACACGTTTGACTTGAAAGAATAAAACTGGATAACGAGTCTAGTGGAATCTAACCATATTTTTATTTAATAAATCGTCCTACTGATGGAATATTGACGCTCAAATGAGGATAAATATAGTTTACAAGGATTAAGGGAATATCGATAAATAGGGAATAAATATTTAGAATCAAAATTATCAATGAGAAACGTTTGATAAGACAGATGCTGCAGCTCCTTAAAAGCATGCTGTACATGTGTGCCTGCGTGCAAACACATGTGCACACCCCTGCAAGAGCTGCCCCGTGTATACTGTGTGTTTGTGTGCATGTGAATAACTACACTCTCATTGTCTTTATCTGACTTGACCTATTTCATGTCAGGTAATCAAACTGAGTAATAAATACATTAAAGTGACACCATCTGACACAAAACAAAAAAATAGCATTATTGAGTCTAAATTAGAAAACAACTCGTCATAAAATAACAAAACATTTTCTGATGTTAAAAGTTGGAATCAGACTTCCATTCCCTCAGAGGAGCCTCCCAGAAATTAAGACATGAAGCGTGCCAGCAAAAGGCAGAAGGACTATATTACCAAATTATTGGGAATGTAAACAAATAATAGGATTTTGTCATAGACTCAGTCTGGGGTCCCAGTAGGTTTATTTTATTGGAAAATAAATCGTGTTGCAATAAATTAAATTATTTCCACTAAATATAAATGGTGTAACGTATGACTATCATATTGTTATCATATAGCACTTTTTATTTTGGCTCTATTATCCCTCTATTTCTCTAGGTGCAGCTCGCAATTCAGAGGTAGAGCAATAATAAAATCTCTTGCAATGTACAGGGGGGAAAAAACCCAGTTGTGAGGCTTCTGTGTTAATTCTGTGTGCATGCATGTGATTTGCAAGGTGAGACATTTAAGGGAAAAAAACAGCCTCATTGCAGCGTTTAGGTCGTCGCTTTGTGGACTGAAAGGGGGATCCAAGGTGAATGGCCGCCCGTCAGGGAGGACTGCCTTTGTCTTCACACTGAGGAAGCGCTTTGCAGTCGGCCATTACCTTCCCCCCCTTTCGCCATACGGTACCTTCCAACCTAAATTCCCTAGTAAAGTGAGGAATTAAATAAGTGACGCATTTACGAGAATAATGAGCAGCTGCAGGTTTGAGAAAGTTCAAAAATTTGAATTTATGGGGGTTTTAGTTGCGGCCGTATCCTCAGCCGAACGGTTTGATCCGCTTCGTTAGGAAAATAAACAAATGATTCTTTTTATCGTCTCATTTTAAAATTTAAAGTGTGCGATTTAGCGATTATTAGGTGGATATACAGGAAAACCGCGTGCAAAACCAGTTTATGACATATGGTACGGATCGTAAGAGTACAGGCCGACCTCCACCGGCTAAGCTGGCCGACTCTGAGTGATCCTTAGCCGGCCGCGTTTGGATTGTATCCCCGCTGCCTCTCCCGGTGAAATCTATCCTCCCGGAATTTGTAACAAGCTCCAGTAATTTAAGTTTACCACAATTTAGCAAAATATCTATTTAGATTTTTAGTAATTTATAAACACGCTAAAATACGTGTTTATAATAATCTCTTAAAAACAAAAAAATATAAACAAGTAGAAAAATGTCTCAAAATAAAATATATACACTAATTACAGAAACTTCAACATGCAATAATAACAACAGCAACAATAATATATATTAATAGATTTAATAAAAAAAAAATATATATGTATATATAGTCCGGAGAATTTCCACATCCTGCTTTGTTATTTGGAAAATTGCAACAATGTGCTGTGTTTGATGCACAGCCTATCACATCAAGCAGTTTGGACAAAACACAGCCTCAGTCATCTCGCAACGAGGAGCCAGGCCCTAAAATGTTTTATTAAATTAAATAAAAAATATATATGTCTATATATATCAAATATATAAAATTACTACTTACTGGTGTGTTAAATCCTTGCATAACAATAAATTTTATAATCACAAAACTCTGGGACAGAAGGTGCAAGTGCGACGCCCATTTAAAATCAGAATCTGAGATTAGTGTGGCTAGTGGAATATCTCCATCTGAGGCTGTGTAGTAGTCTGCTGCTTCAGTCTGTAAAAGCAGAGGCCAGTGGGACTGGGCTTCCGGCCTGGCTGGATTGCGGCTCGGATCTACGAGCAGCGGTTTCTCTCCCGATGCAACTGCGCACCTCGGCTTCTCTGGGGCAGGGTAAACACGCCCTCCCATTGGTCAGATAAGTGCATGTTAATGGATTCGTGCCGCCCGCCGGCAGATTCGGCAGCCTCTGATTGGCCCACAGCAAAAGCCAATGGCATCCTGACTGACAGCGCTAAACAGAGTGGAAAGCGCCAGATTTAAAGCGCCTTTTGATGGTGAGATTGTTCACAATAAAGCTTGGTGACCGAGAGCACATCTTAAAATGCACTTTGAGGTTTAACAGAGGTCGGTGAAGAATGGATGATAGAGATCAAAACACAAATAAGATGTATGTTTTTAATATGTTGATGTTTATATCGATTACACATATTACAGGGAAAAAGGAAAATAGAATAAACTGCTTTAAACCTGAACATGTGTCAGAGGAAAAACACTGCTTGAAATACAAATCTGAAAAAAAAAAAGAAATTCATAATATAATTTTTTGGGGAAATGAATTTATATATTTACCCTAAAAATGGTTAGCACAATGAACAATGTTTATTTTTTGATTAATTGAGTTATTTAGTAATTCAAAATCCTGCTTTAGACATAAGCAAACTAAGCTACTGGACAAGCACACTTTGCAGTCGAGTTTATCAAGGAGCCTCATACACAAACACACACACACAAATATATATATGCATATATATATTTAAGAATCCCGGCGTTTCTTCAGTCAAATTAATATTATTTACTAATATATCAGATTTGAATTTTCTATTGTCACTTAAGGTTTGAAAAATGTTATAAAACAACTGATAAATGTAATCGCAACCAAATGGATGAAATTCATCCCATTGCAAACAAATACCTTTTGATAAATAACTGACAGTTAACTACAACTAAATAAAAATAACAATAAACATAGCATCTCCTTTCTCACTCTACCAGGTCTTGGGGTTTTAAATCTCTTTGATTTTGAACAGAGACGGTTAAATGCAGACTAAATACATACAAAATGGTGAAATATTCCTTTACTTAATCATTATAAAATCACTAATTTGACATGAACTGTGGCAACAGCACAATCTTTAGGCCTTGGTTTACAGCCATATTTTCAGACAGTGTGTAAAAGTTGGAGAGCCCAGGAGAACAAATCACTCTACACCAGACAGGACATCCAATAAATTCTTTAGGAAATAAAACCTCTATTTCCTTAAGTTCAGAAAAATGTGATGTTTTTTTTTTTTTTTTATAATTTTAAATTTTCAGAACACCTATTTTTATTAAAGGGGTTCACAATAAAATCATGGTTGCACAAACAGTAATGGACATAATCCCTTTGCTTTTACTACATTTTTCTTCCAACTAGACAGAGTTTCTTTTAATCTTTGAAAGTTTAACGTTTAAAGGTCAGAACCTTTTGCTGAAGTTTGATCTGGACTTTATTGGGTTAATTTAACATATATCTTATGGCATAAGCCCCATTAAGATACAGTTTGGCAATGCTTAAAGAGCTATTCCAAGATTAAAAGCACCCTCTCTCTGGCAACTTCTGACTTAGATATTAAGCCTTACCTTTTTGCATAAAGATCATGATTGTTATCCTATTTCATTCAACAGTGTTGTTTCAGTAAAAAACAAACCAAAAAACATTTTATCTAGTCTTTCAAACCAATGGTTAGAAATCTTTCAGTGTTATTCTTTCAATATGTTCAGCCACTTGGGGACTTTTGACAAATTCTTTCTAAACTAATCTGTTTAAACTCTACAATGAATCATTCAGACAAGACAGCAAACCCAATATCTCTTGATATGTTATTACCATGGACTTTGGTTATTGCTCCTAATGTTTACAAATGAATCCCCCCGCCCTTTTTGTATGTGATGATCTGATTGGATGGCACGACGCCAGAGCATTGTCACTCATGGATTGTAAACAAGACTGTGATTGGCTGTTAGCCAGTCCGCATTGGGCTGTCCGGGGAGGGGAAAAAAAGCAATAACTGGCCCCACCGTTTCAAGGCGTCCCGGGTTAGATGATGAAAGGGGATAAAGTGCGACGGTTTCAAGGTACCCCTTAGGCGGACCCACATTGGCCCTGAAGCCAAATGAGTCAAGCGTGAATCAAAGGCAACGCTGCATCGAGGGGGAATTTTTAGATAGTATTTCTTAAATAATCTAGACTATACTTGTATTTTAAAGGTGGGACAGCAACGTGTTTTCTCGGTTTATATTTGAGCTAAAGAAAAAAAAGTAAAACGAAATATTTAAACGCAAAAGAAGGCTTCGTATGAGAGCTATAGGGGGAGGAAAAAAACAGCTCCGTCTGTGGATCGCCTTGCTGGAGGAAATCTGCATGGAGTCTTTTCACCGTGTTAAAATGGGGCTGCTTGAGGTTTGTCGTTGTTTGGTCGGTGCGGTAAATATAAAAACCAGCGTAATTTGTTTAAAGTCAGTTTTTTTTTCTCTAATGCAGTTAATGGCGTTGCGTGCTGTTTGTAATAAGAGCAGGGGTTTGGCAGTTATCGGCAATATTCGGGGCGTAAAGTAGTATGTACGAAGGCTAGGAGTGAAATTAAATAATCTGCATATATATATATATAATATATATATTTACCAGATGTTTGGTTCTTACTTTGAATTGTTAATCTTTTATGTTGTTATTTTAACAGTTTTCTTGAATGTAACAATAAAATTATAGACTAAGAAACTGATACACACTTATCATGGGTTTTACCTCTTTTTCAGTAAATCACAAAATAAATAAAATTCTATGGTTCGTACTATTTGACATAAAGCATTGTTTACTGTGTACTATTCTGATATAATGTGTATGTATTTTGGGCAATAACTGGGTTGCCTTTATTTCTTTAAAAATAAATAGCAAAAGATAGTGAAAAAATACTGTGCAGAATAATCAAACCGGTGGTTAATCACTTAGGGATACTATATGATGTCTGACAAAACTACTTCTGAGTGAACATTTGTAACATTTATTAAGAAATCAGCAACAGAATTACAGATGATAATTACAAACAGAATATACTAATAGATAAAAGAAAACACACCAGAAAATGTATGTTTGGTATAAATAGAAGTGGCTGCCTTCAAAGAAGTTTAAATAAGAAAAGCCTTTTTTCTTTCTTTTAAAGGAGCTTATAAACAGAGCACCTATATATATATATATATATATATACACTTGTGTCTCTGTGTGTGTTAAAGCAGGCCCAAATACTATCTGCTGAGGCTAGAATATTAATTTGCTTTTTTTTTTTTTTTTTTTTAATTCTTCTCAGTATGTTTTAGATCTGCTATAACTTCTCACATGTTCGCTGCATAGCTTGCATTCAGAAGGTGCTGGAATTTTATCTATGAGCTCTTGTCAAGGGAGTGGATCCAGTGCAGAATATTCAAATGGGCGGTTTGCTGCACATTTAAGACCACACAATGATGCATGCGCTGGCATGCACGCCCACACACAGCAGATTTGGTGATAATTAATACGGAGTGAGTGATTTTTTTAAGAAAAAGACCAGTTTTATGACAAGGATTGTCCTTGATCAATGAAGTGTTGATGACTGACAGTCTCTTTCTCCCACCCACATCTATCCACAGATAAAGGAGACTCTTGGATATTAAGGTGTAGACAAATGCATTGTCCATGTTTCCAAGCATAATTTATAGGCCACTGGAGCATCTCAAATGCTTTTGGTTATCTGTAAATAAAAAAAAAAACAAACTACAAATATCCTAAAAGGAAACTCTATTTATGTACATGATTATTTAAAGCTAAAATTTTAACAGATGTTAGATAAACATGACAATTTAGCCATTGTAAAAGAAGACAAACCGTTATAGTGTTTATTGTTTAAATAAATAAATTGCATTCTATCAATTTCCATCACTTAACCTCAAGAAGCCTGAGAAAGAAAGCAGATAACCTTTGATCTGTGTAATTGTGCTCGTGTGGTTTTTTTTTATACTCAAATTCATTCAGTGTAATTTGTTTTAGAAAGATAAATTTAGAGGTTATTAAACACTGAGACGGGTAAATACTCTTACTCTTGATTTATTGGGATGCTTATTATGGATTGACATAATCTAAATCTATGCAGTGGGAGGAGGCAAGTTCTTGCGTATGTGTTAACAGAAAGGATGGGAATCCTACGGAGTAACTGCTTGAATTGTATAGTGACATATGGTATAACCAAGAGCCTACTGAAGACTGGCAGTGTTTTAAAGCTGTGCCCTGCATGGATCTGGCTTCTCATTAAACAAATAAAAAAAAAACAACATGTTATTTAAAAATATTCAGATTTTATTTTTAGATAACCGTTATCTTACTGTACACATTTCGGTGTAGGTTGTTAATTAATATCATACATCCTGTGAGTGGAAACAAAAGATCATTGGAAGCCAGCACTGCCAGTGTACACAATGGAAAGACATATTAGACTATAAACACACGCATACACACACACACAACACATTAAACTAAACAGATATTATTATTTAGTAAGAATTTGAGTTTATTATTTGCCCAGCAACTGCCGGATCTCCTCTCCTATATTTGACCTTCATCTTTAAATTAACCAAACATTTAACCCCTCAATTACCAAAGTATTACTTAGATTTTATGTCTGCTGTCTCGGTGTGGGAATATACGTGCAAATTTCTGTGCTTTTAATATTCCAGGAAGTACTTTTATATGTAAACAGTCTTTTTATGACCATTTAAAGCCTTATTAATACAAGAGATAGTTTCTAAAATATATAATAAATTGCAGTGTTTGAGTCTTACTATGATTTCATTCAGGCATTTTGTTAACATAATGGGCGTGTTTTACAGAAGACAAGAATTTTTTTCATGTGAAGCAATTGATTTCTCGCACATCTGTAGGTTGGAGAAGCATCAGGATGCGAAGGCTACATGTTACTCAACCAAGAAGCAGCGATCAAAATAAGTTTGAAACGGGCCTGGTCATGCTTTGGCTTCCTGTTTTTAAAGATCCCATATTATTCTTCATTTGAAAATAAAAAATGTTAACAATGAGGCATATTTTGCCATTTATGCAGGAAAATTCCTTTTAGATTTTGGCAGACAGACTTTATTCAGCCCTTATCTGGACAGGCTGTTTTGGCTTTCCACGCCCCGTCCTCCCAAAGGCCACGCCCCCCCCCCACCACAATAACAGGTCAGAGTTCATTAAGATACCCTAGAAGCACAGAACGATACATAAGATAAATACCAGAGCTTGTCCAATGGGCTGCTACAGACCGCTCTGGAAACTTTATTTCCCCTTATGGCATCATAAGGGGAAGGATGTTCAAATTTCGAGCACATATTAGCTAAGGAAATGAGAGATGGGAAAGGGATTTTTTCATTTGTGGATCTCATACACGGGACATATATGACTGTTAAATGTGTTTATAAAGTGAATTTTGCGTAATGTGAGACCTTTAATTCTAAATTACTACACAATATTCTGCATTGTTGCTTGTTTGGGCTTAATTGGAGGAATATATGAAGGATTTTTTTGTCTCAAAAACTTGATGATGTAATCTGAAAGAATTGGATCCTTCCCTGAATGGGTCATGTGACCCAGAGCACCCTTTACAGCAATCTAATTTCATTTTAAAACAAGAGCTATGTAAATAATCTAAAAATTTGGGGATTTCAGGACTAAACTTTGAAGGTATAGGTCTAGCTCCCCTAGTTGCTAAACGTTACAACAGTGTTGTGCAAATGAACACCACGCTATACAGCCGTAAGCTCCTGAAACTGTTTTGCTCTGCATGCAAATAGATCAGTAGCAGTTTAAACTAATGTATGTGTCCTTTCGTAGCAGACAGAGGTCCTGCGAGTAAACATTTTAAATGGATACAAAAAAAACACGATGCAAAATTAGGATAAAAAATATAAACAAAAAGTTAGATTAGTATAATGACCTTAGTTGCTGCTTTATTTAAAGAAGTGAAAATTTAGATCTCAAAGAGGGGCATATTTGATATTAGAAAATCAAATTAAAGCTGAGTAGTGCCAACAGTGCAAAAATCCAACCTCACTAAAAACTGTTGCTGAATCGCAGCCTCCCGAAGAATGATCAATATGGATTCAGTTATTTACGCCTTCCTGCGCACCAAGCTGTTGCTCTGATAACGTGTAGCTTGGTTGAGAAGTAATTAAAAGGCTTACCATGCACTGAAGTCAGGACATGTTAACATGTCACTGACTCTGAAAACAAGCAGAATAATCTGAATAAAATGATGCATTCATGCAGTACCATCCAATTTCTGAGGTTAATGGTTAAAATAATAAAAAAATGAACAACATATCCTCCCTTCTGTGTCTTTCTCCCTGCATCTTTGTTGCTAGCTGCTATAAATCTAAAGCAATCATCAGTACAACAAATCAGTTTATGTGACATGTATATTATTTTGTGTATGACACATCCAATTAAAAATGTCCTCTGCAAAAGCTAGACCAGTTTTCCTGTTCACCATTGTGCTCCCCCTCTTTAGCAGATGGCCCCTCTGTCATATTAATTTCACATCCCAATGGCCAATTGCAGCTCCAACATAAAAGTGATGAGCCATATTTCAGTGCCTCGGCTGATACCCAGAAGTCCCACAGATAAGGTGGCCTTTATTTTTATTTCTTGTTATAGATTTTCAACCATCCACTCAGCATTGCCATTGCCCACATTACATGGTTTCAATGTCTGCCAAAGATAAAAGTGTAAATATGACAGATTTTTACAGCAAGCCCCATATGGGGGCAACAACAAAAGAGCAAATATTGTCGTTTCAATGAGAAAAATAGGCTCTAATAATCGCAGTAACTTTTTGAACAGAAAAAAAAGCAATACCCCCACATGAGATTCAAACATTTACTTATGTTTTATATAAAATAAGGTCAGCACATTTTTAATTCTGATCTAAACTAGCTGAGCAACACAAAGCAAGGCATAAAGATTATTAAGCATTAAAAGCGACAAAAAACTAAAAAGGGAAAATATTGCAATATATTAGAGCTTTAAAACCTATAAATATTAACACTATGCAACTATAATAAATAATATCTGATCCTTCTGTTTAAAAAAAAGAAGTGAAAACTTCTTCACGACAAAAAGCCAAGCGGCTGCATCTCTTAAAAACATTTTCCACTTATTTCCACCATATTTCGTAAATAAATTCTTTAAGAATCAGACAATGTGATTTTCTGGATTTATTTTCTCCTTCTGTCTCTCATAGTTGATGTATATCTATGATGAAAATCACAGGCCTTTCTTATCTTTTTAAGTGGGAGAACTTGCACAATTGGTGGCTGACTAAATACTTTTTTGCCCCACTGTACATTAAATTGCCCTTCTTTTACCTCATAACATGTGCAGAAATAAAGCGTCCTTTTAGAGAGCACCAGCATGTTGCAAAAGGGAGATGAACTCAGGGTTTGTCATGGAATGACACACTACATATCTAGAATAATGTTTTGAAAGCGACATCGCTGTGGTGTAGATAAACCATTACGAGTAAAAATCACACTTACAAAAATGATTTGCAAAACTCCTGCACCTCCATTATACAATTCAATGGCTCTCTTTGACTTAGGTGAACTGCAGATGAAAATTGCCAGATGTACAGAAAGAGTATTTTTGTAGACTGTGCATGTCCAGGAGGCCATGTTTTCTCTCTGGAACACATTATACATGGCCCAGGCGACAGAGGATAGGATCATGTGTAATGCTGAGTGAATGGCTGCACATGCTCATTAGAATCATTAATCACCAGGGACAGAAATGGTTAATGATAGAGGAATGATGGACTCTGCCAAAGGAGGAGAGAGAAACATGTGACAAAGATGAAGAATATCTTCCAGAATATGAACTCTTCTGTGTCTGCAGCTTCACCCGGATTGCCTAAAACTAACGAGGGAGTGTAATTAATAACAACTTTCATCGTCATTTAACATTTTCTTATAAGTCTAATTTATTATGGTATTCTTATTTGAAGTGTGAGGGAAGAATGAGTTGGACCAGTTCTCTTATGTGGGAGAAAAAACAAAAAACATCTGTGGGAAATCAAATGGTTGTGTGACATGTCTGACAAACATTGGATTTCGAGCATAAGAATTTCTCTTATGGAGCCTGCTTCTACGGCATCGTCCCTTTGTCATACACCGGTAATGGGAACAAACTGAGTCTCAAATCTGTGGAGAGTTGGATAGAGCCCTGTAACACCAGATACTGTTAGGTGGGAGAAAAGGGCCCTGAGCTTGACTGTCCCTTTGCAGCAGCAGAGGTGAATGCGATAAATTCATGTAGGGAGAGGATAGGCTGTTTGATCAGTGTATATTTTTAATTGGCTCCAGGCCCCCCAATAGTTTCAGCTTTGTCATGGAATAGATTTTTTCACCACCTTTTCTAAATAAATCCATTAAAAAGTCTAGACACATCATAAAAGATAAAAAGAGAGCTTTGTGTTGATATTGTCTCCGTAAAACCCAACAGGTATGATTTCATTTCTCTCCTCAGCAGTGGTGGTGGTTGGATAAAAAGTGCCCTGAGCTCCTTTTGGCCCTAATGTTTAGGTTTCTCTCCATTAAAGGTGATCACTATTCCATCATGACACAACATGATTTTTTTTTGTTTTACAAATACCAGTGAAGGTTTTCAAAAATATCACTCAGAGTCTTAAATGCTTCCCCTCATTAAAATATATTCAAGTTTGCCAAGATTGATTTTACAGGACTGAGTCCTTATGAAAAATGAGATAACCCTTTTGCACAAATTTCAAAGCTGTGATGCAGATATTAATTTTTGATCTATTAATGAAAAAAAAACTGCCATAAAGTTCCTTCATGGACTAGAGTTTGCAAAAAAACATGTAGTCCCTGTTGAACAAACATGATAAAAAGAATGAGTAAAAAAAGATATCACCCCCTACAGACTACTGCCCTGAGCAGTGAGCCTCATTGGTCTCCAAAAAACAAAACCTTCAGTGCTGCTCAGTGACTATAAACGGCTGTAATACAGATCCACCAATGGAAATACAGGAAGAGAACATCTAATGTGTTGTAGATTTCACAAGATGTGATGGATCTTTGAAATTGCTTTTAAAAAATTACCTCTGAATAGTCAATCAAGAGCAGCTTTGAAATGAAACTCATTGCAGAATTATTTTGAAGGCCTTGGAAATACCTCAACTTATCAGTCAATTCAATCAACTAACCAGTCAGTGAGTGCATCAATCAATCTGTCCCTCCCTCTATAGGTATCAAAATGGTGGTAGAATCTTCTTTAGCTCCCAAATCATTTCTCATTCTGGAACAGAGTGGTTGGAGATACTGCACTGGAGCTGGTGAACCAAAATTCTGGGCAAGCAGAAAATACAATTTGAGTCCATTGACAAAAAAAGGCTTAAATCTCTTATATATCCACCATTGCCCCTTCAGCCTGGAGGGGAGAACAGAAACAAGGGAGTGATTCTTCGGTCTATTACTGCAAGCTTAAGTTCATAGAAGAGACCATAGAGGGGTTTTACAAGCGGGTTCTGTTCACTAAAACATGTGGCAGAGGTCTTGACCGTACGCTGTAACCACAAACATAAAAAAACATATAATAGAAAAAAAGTCAGCGACTTTTGCTAATAACTATGTATGATAAAGGTTTAGGAGTAAAATCTCAGTCATCAGCAGTTGTGGGACACTTTATCACATTCAGACCCTCTAGTGTGTGTAGGGGAGATACCTCATAGCCAGTAGGGTGTTTTACACTGATTCTGCAACACATCACAGTCATTATTTTATGCAGTTTAAATCTCTTTATATCCATTATCTGTAAGACTTATTCTAAATAATTGAACAACATTTCACAACACAGGATAAGACATTTTGCAGACTGTTTAAAAATTCTGAAGTTAAATTCTGTTCAGACCACTATAACTTCTCATAGGTGTTTTTTTTTGCAAGAAATGTAGACAACAAAGAGTCACAGGCAGAGGAAAAAAAACCCAACAACCGAAGAAAGTGAAAAAGATGGGAATGATGAGTGAGGGTGGGGTGTCTCTTCAACCATCGCAGGCAGTTTCCTGTCCGGAAAAAGTCTATTCATCATTTTCACGTCTTAGTGTCATGGCTTACTTTGGCAATAGCCAGAAATGTGGCGATGATGACACCAAGGATTGATGAGGTGCAGGTGGGGGTGGCTAGCAGGGGTTTTGAGGTGGAGATGGTCAAACCAGATGTGGCATAAATGGAGCTGGGGATGGACTGAGGGGAACCCGATGAAGGTCATGGTGTTACTCACTGCCCCCGTTCCATTTGCACACGCGCACAAACGTGCACACACTCACACACAAATTCACGAATGTAGGCCATTTACAATGACCAGATTGTATGGTCATGCAGACACATAAACACTGTTTTCCACATGCTGTTACCCTTCACAGCGCAGCTTTACCCACAATGTAGACACTGGCCAGCAAAACCTCATTACACTACAACACTATTACAAAGACAGAATGCTATATTGAAATGATATTAAAATGAAAATGAATGGGGTGCATTGTGCTTCTGGGAGAAGTATAAAAAGTGAACACGAGTCAAATATCTATGTGGCAAATATGAGGCTACAGCTGGCGTTCAGCACTAGTTTAGTGTTGGAGACTGCTTTCAATATAACTCCCAGTACCGTTATAAGGTTTACAATAAAAATATAAACTAAAACAAATTAAGTGTTTGTGCCAAAATAACTAGCAGCTGCTTGCAAATTTCCTAAACTGACTCAAGTAGATGTCCAAATGCCAGAACTAGTTGCGCTATGAAGTAATACATGAACTTCTTGACCAGAAAACCATTTTTAAATGCTACTAATAAGTAATGCAGCTTTAACAAGAGAAAGGAATGAGTAATTAAGATATAATTAAGATATACAAAACCTTGATAAGAATATATTCGTTGTTCATTACGAACAAACCTGGAATGCAAATTTTCAGTATTTAATATTTTATTCTAAATAACTGCTGTTAAAACTAATTGACTGTATTTGTTATATGCTTTACTATTTAACATCTAAATCCCAAATATGCGTTTCACAAATGCCTGGAGGAAACAGATAAAGTGTAAAAAACAAAAAATATATATTAATTGTTAACTTAAATGTAAAAAGTAATCAATTTTCTAATAATCAGTCGTTTTCTGACCTTTTGACAGACATTTTAGTCTTAGCATCTCCTCTGCAGTGGTGGTAAATGTATTTATGATGCCCTGGATGAGCCCCCAACTTCAGCACCCACTCATTTCACCACAAAAGTGGTTTTCCACAGTGGCAGCACCAGGGAGACAGTAGCTACTCCTGGAAAAGTCATAGCATCCCCCAAAAATATTTAGATTAATACTTTTTCGTCAAAGTTAATATTCTCGAATGTGTGGTTATTGTGATGTTTTCCTCACAAAACACAACCAGTTACTACTGAATTAAAATTATAAATTTAGAAAATGTAAAAATGCATAAAAACAGACCATATCACTAGCACATTTTCATACTGAGATGTTCTCACTATGAATTTCTAGAAAAACATCACCAATTTTTTTTTTATTATTTATATAATTGCTTGTTAAAATATGTTGTGTGACTGTCAAGTCCCATTTACTGTTTTGTAAAGGTCATTAAAACGATTTGAAATGTATTAGCTTGTATTTTATGTGTTTTTTGGCATTATTACATTTGTGATTTGAAGTCCCCTGCAAAGTATTATTACTTCTGTCTCTACCACAATATTCACAGGGGGCTTTCTTAAATGTGATTTAACTTGAAAATATCACGTGGTGCAAACAGTCATCTGGTGTAAGCATTACAGAAAGCTTTCCATGATAAATCTTTGTCCTAAATTGGTTATATTTGTGCTTTGATATTAAACTGGTGATTTCTGTGAATTGTTGCTACTTTAATTTGGCCCTATTTGGATTTTAATTTATTCTTTTGACAAAATGAGTTTTTTCTGCTATTATTTCATTAACATTTTTAATTAATTTCTTCACAATACAATAGTAAAAATTATTTGGGGCATGTAATTGAAGTTAATTCTTCATTTATTATTAATTTAGTTATTAATAACCTAATTAACCTTAATGCTGCTGGTGGATTCACAATAAATTTGCTGTATTTTGTTTTTCCAGATCTGGGGAAACAAAACAGAGTGAATTGATTGTAACAGTTCATAAACTAAACTATACTCTATACATGTTTTTATATGTTTGAACTGAACAGCAGAATATTGCAATTTCATTCCCCCCCTTATGTTTGACCTTTGCAGATTTAAGAGGAGTGAGAGTAACTCTGCTCGTATCTGTGTGTATTTAAAAAAATGCAGGAACAAAGGATGCTTCAGAGCACCATCGGTTAAATGCTCAGCCTCCAGTTAGCGCCTGCTCAGAAAAATCTCTGGAGCCACTATGGGTTTAGTTTTGTGTTTTTACTTGTCTGGTTGTGTGTATTGAGAGCGATAAAGAGTCACTACAAGTGATAGAATACATTCAGTGGGCCACAGTACACAGAATTTTAAGACTGATATGTCACATGATCCTATTCGTTATTAAAATCTGTGAAGTCATAGTGAAACATCTGTAACATGCTTAAGCTTAAACAACACGGGATTACAGTAGCCCATTCTTTATAAGCTCTTTCATTACAACTCTTTTTTTAGGCACTGGCAGCCTTTATTTAGTGTATTATTATTATTATTTAGTTTTTTTGTTTTTTTTTTAATTTAGGCAGATAGTAAATGTGATTAGAGAGAGGGGGAAACATGCGATAAAGGTCAACAGAAAAGGATTCAAACCTGTGATGGGGAGGACTGAAGGTTCTGTTCATGGTCGCATCCTTAAATCCTGCCCCACCACCACGCCCTTTACTCTTTTCAGATGGTCAAACAGCCTCCACCCAAACACTCTAATTCTCATGGTTGCATTTCTTTCAGGAACCATGTAAATATATATTTTCCATTAAATAACAGTCGGACCAAAACTGAGAGAAAATCACAAAAATAAATGACTTTGTAAGAAGGTTTATTTTTTTCTTCAGTTTTAAATGTAGCATTCCTCTACTCCTTTTAGACGTAGAGTTGTTTATATATATATATATATATATACATATATACATACACACAACGTCTTAAACATGCTTGTTATCATAAATTAAAGTATGTCCGATTCTGATCAGATACACATGTTTCTATTAAGCATGTTTTTTATCTGTCTGATTTAATTTCCTAATATTAAGGATTCATATACTACAATGAAAAATCATCCTAACTAGCATGAATCAAGGTTTGGATGCATCATTCTGTGCTCAGTTTTATTTTCTTTACAATAACTGTTTTTTCTTGTTAATTAAATTACTAGAATAAATAATTTTTCATTAATACTTCAGTTTACTTTATGTAACTTAATTCACATTTATTCTGCCATGATGTTTCAAAGATTTTTAATCTAAAAATGTTTTCATATTTAAAGTTTTTAAGTTTTAAAGTCATTCAAAGTTGATCACATGTCACATTTTGACTGTGAATTTCAGTTGTTTTTTTTGCAGAAATAAAATACTTTTGAAAATGTCTTATGGAAAATTATTCCTATGCAAAATTTCGTCCCTCCTCTATTTCAAAAAGTAATTGGGGCTTGGGTTTACCTCAAGTAGCCTCTTTTGAATTCGGTTAAATGATACTCACACAGTGCTGCCAATTATATGGAATTAGGATTTCAGGTCACAGTACACATAGTTCAATTCATTATTTGGAGTAGTGCCTTCTCATTTGTATTATGTGAGACATTATATTAAATCTGAACCTAAAAGGCTTAACTTAACAGCAATGATCTAGATGGAATCTTCCTTTACTGTAAACCCCGCTTTTATCAAGATAACAGAAAGTTTAGAAATATGAATTAATTATTTGTCTTGTAGAAACAAAAAGGCAAAAAATACGGACTGCAAATTAGGACATAGTCTCCATATAAACTTAAGACTCCAATCATTAGAGGAAAACAACTGCACATGTGACATCAGTAAATTTGAAAATGTTTATCTCAAAGAGACGTGGCTTCATTTTGAAAATACATTCTCAAAATTGCTGCCAGACTCCCCCTGGTGGTAAAACACTAGAATTGTAACCACACAGTCTTAAAACACGGGGACAGGCCACGCTTCAGAAAGGACAGCTGAACTCAAATTAGAGGCAAGTGTTATATCAAAATGTGCCCTTTTTAACTTTTTTCTTCTCTCCTCACTGCGTAGCATATCACTGCTGGCACGAGGCATCCTCCGAAGAGTGTGCTTTTCCCAACTCGGTAGCTGATCAGAACCAGGTGGGTATGGCCTCCATGTGCTTTCCATTTGTGCAGGATGTAAATGGATTCAATTAGATCCAAATGCACAACCTGTCAGCCAGGAGGAAGTGGCAGACTTTCAAAGGCCATTAGATTATGGACAGGATTTGGAATAAAAACTCCACCAGCGGAGCATTGCGCCATTAAAACTGTTGAAGATATTCAAGCTTTTGTGCTGACTCTGGAATATCTACATAAATGCAAAGTGTGTACATTTTCTTTTTTAATCAACACAGTCTACAGCTGTCATGCACATGCAATTACGTATGCAAATGCGAACACACAAACAGTATACAAAAAGCCGGAGAAGCTGTGAACATGCCTGCATTGCAAACAGGGGCTCTCATAGCTTTAAGCTAACATGGCACCATCAGTCATGGCTGTTAAAAAAAGGGGGAGCCATAAAAATTAAAGACTTTCAGCAGACTCGCCAACTTAAACATTTCCTTTGTTTTGATATGGTGGGGTGATGGGCTTTCTAAATTTAACATTGGGTTTCACACATTCATCTGTGAAAATGTGTAAAAAAAATACAACTTAATGAAACAGTGGGGAGGGGTTGCTGCAGAGGAATGTATAAAGTTATGACTCCCTGGGATAAACGAGAAGAGAGGAAACAAGCAAAGATTTTGTCCATGATGGGGGACATATCACAAGACACCCGGATCAGTGGAAGGCCTAAACTTTACTGGCCTGTTACAGAAGTGAAACAGTGGGATATTTCAAAGCCATTATAATCCATCACTATTGCTTAAGACATTCTAATGAGCTCATTAGATAAAATGAACATCAGATTGATCGCAAAATGGAGCAAGTGAAAAGCAAGACGTTGAAAGAGAGAAGGTGATGGAGGAGAAAGGAAATAGATCTCATGTATCTCCTCAGAAGGAAGATGTAGAGAGACAGCTTTTTAAAATGTAGTTATTTGGTCTGTCTTTGCTCTATTTTAGGAGAGACATTGATCCGTCTTGGATCATATACTGTATTTTTATGTACACAGGTGCATCTAAATACACTGGAATATCATTAAAATGTGCAATCTAATTTGAACCAGAGATAAAAATTAAACAAATCAATTATGGAAATATTCATATTGGACAAGATATGCACTCAATACCTGATATTGCTCATTTTTGATGAATTTCTGCATAAATGGGACATTTCACGGAGGCAATTAACCTTTGGCACTTCTAAGAGGTTAAAGAAAACATACTTATTTTGTTAGTAGCCTTTGTTTTGTTTAAATTGTCTGGTCTGGTGTCTACCATCTTCCTATTGACAATAGTCTGTAGATATTTAGTGTTTAAATGTAGCTCTAAAATTTCCTGGTATCTACAAAGACTTTGGGACAAATAAAACATAGCTGAAGACAAGATTTCCCAAAACATCACTTAAAGGGATGTTTCTTCCACACTTTTTCCTTCCACTGTCGTCCTTGTGGAGGTTTTCACTGTTGAGAGGTCAGCAATCTTGCAAAGTAATGGACATACCGTTCTGGATTTAATTCTTTTTGCAAATGGTTTGTATGTTCTACGGAGCTGAATTTGTCAAAAATAAATATACGGCTCTGTGTATTTCATTTGAAATCTTTTACTTATAAAAATTAAGTGAATGAACTTTTCTACAGGTTTTTCTTTGTTTCTGAGATTAAGCTGTACGTGGAAACATTTACCATCCAAGCTCATTAAAGTAGTTTAAAAAAAAAAGTAAAAAAAAAAAAAAACTAAATCTGTAAACTAAATGAACCTTTAGAAAATACAAAGACAAAAATATAGAATTGAAAGACAACCGCTGCCATTTTATTTAGACTACAAGATCACATGCCTGACCCTTGAAATATCCAGAATTTTAAAACACTGTTTTCCCAAAGTTGATTCAAGAGTGAAAATATGTACAAGAAGATCCATATTAAAGCAGCAACAACCCACTCTGTTTCCACCTACAATGGAACAGATGTGTTCGCAACTCCCAGCTGTTGCCAGATGTGAATACAAAACCATCTGCGTGAGCTGTTGCTCTGTCTGTGTTTGTTCATGTGTGTGTGTGTTTGAAGGAAAAAAAAGAGAGAAGGAAGCCAGAGCAGAGATCTGTGTTAAACTGAGTAACGTTCACATTTTCTTCCTTTATGATTTGATCTCCACACTGTGGAGTCACAGAACATTCTGATATGTAGCTCCACAGTTAACACTAGGTTTTTAATAAGGGAAAAAAACTGCTAAAGGTTTAATTAGTAGAACATAGCTGCGAGTGTGTACATAAAGTTTCATGATCTTGTCACAGTTTAATCCAATTAAAATGCAGAACATAAACTGGAGCTGCACAACGGCTTCCATTCATGATTCATATAATGCAGGTCCAAATTATGAAAGCACACTTTTCTATTTTTATGTACTTTTTTTTCAAGTCTGTTCAGTGGAGATGGAAAGTTTATGCATTTTTTTAACATTTCTGTGTGAAAACTAACATTTGAAACATAAACCAGATAAATAAATGACTTTGAATTTTTTCCATAAGACAAAGATTCAAGTATAATGAACATTTCCATTTTAACCTTTTTTGGGGGAGGATTTTGTGATACACCATTACAAGGGGCTACATATTTGTAAACTGAAATGCCCCAATTTTTTTCTAGCTTTGTACGTTATTTCAGACCCATATCCATTCTTTGAAGTACAAATGTTTGGCACATACAGGTCCAGGTCTTTGCAAATAGACTTAATATCTTAATATTGTTTTATTAAACAACTCCAGCTCCAGAATCGGTGAGTATCAGTTTTAAAGTGTTGCTGTTCCATAGGTTTGGATTTAGACTTCCAAGACATCCCAACAAATGAAGTTACTTTGATCTAAACAAGTTTTTATCTACATTTTTACAGCAAAATGTTTAAAGTTAACCTTTCACTCAGACTTACAAATTATTTTAGCTCAGAATTGCCATGAACTTAGCCCCGCTCATTTTCCTACGATCTCAGAGATTTTCCTGTAGCTGCTGAAGAAAAATTTCCCAACAGGATTTTTTCTACCACCACTGTTTTCTTGCGAGTTTTACATAACAGCCAGTGGAGTGCACGGCTAATAGTTGACTTGTCAACAGATTTTCCATTTTCATCTGTGGATTTTGTTGGTCCTTTTGGCGTACCGAGCATCTCTGCTGCTTTTCCCCTCTGCCCCAGTTTTCAGTTTAGATTGATGGCCATTTGCTTGTAGATTTATTGTCAAAGTGCAATATTATTTGTGATAAGATGATGGACCCATACATAAGAAGTTAAAGCTTAGGGTGTTTTGTTTTTTTACTCGATTTTGCTTTAAATTTCTCAAAAAACACTTGGCCTTTTTGTTCTGTTCCTTTATTGTAATTATACTATTTGTGCCCTAAAGTTCTCTAACAAACCCTAGAAGCCTTCACAGAAAGGGTGAGAAAAAATAATTCACTGATGGACTATGCTTTCAATTAGATTACATCAGAAGCCAATTGATTATACTGCATATTATATATATATATATATCTGGCGAAGCTCTGGGTAGTCTTCCACCCAAAAGAGGGTGCCGGGTCGAGGCATAGCCGTCCTGCAGTCTGACAGACGCGTTGGCGGGGGCCTGCAGTCGATAGACTGCTAGCATAAACTGCATGATGATCTGCGGACGAAGAGACAGAGGCTGTGGAGCCGAAGGCCGTGGACCAATGGTCGGGCTGTACCCGCTGTTAAAGATGGCCAAAAAAAAAATAACGCCCCGCCACCAGTCGTGGTGAGGTGCTCATCTGAGGACAATGAACGTTGAGCTTTGAGCACAGCTGACAGATCGGATCTGATGTATAATGAGGAGGCTGAGAGTGTCCAACAACCGAGCTGAAGGAGTAAGAACGCCTTGAACGGCGGCAGATGAGCGGCACCTATTCTAAAAGAACGGCCCAATAAATGGCTTGGGGAAAGACCGCAAACTGCTAAAGTCAGTCTGCGAGGTGGATGAACCAGTCAACGCTCATAAGGAAGCCTTCAGGAATGAGGAATTAGGGGTCCGATTCGTTGTTCGAGTTGATCCTTTGCTCGCAAGTTTAAACATTTCACGGAAAGGGCACGACGGACCGTCTGTGCGTGCAATGGAGATTATACATGGATTTTTGATTTGGTGTGCTTGATAAGCAGGTTAAATTGGACAGGTATAACTTTAGAATGGAGGTAGATAAGTCTCTTGATATATTGAATACTTTAGAGGGAGATGTGAACTAGCTCAGTCAAAGAAAATCATAAAATGCTAGGAGGAAGATACATGAGAGGAGTGCTTTTAAGTAAGGGGAGAAGTTACCTGATTGGAGCGCAGTGATGGGAATTTCTGAGTAGCGGGATTGTAATAGGTTTACGGCCATCAGAATTTGGGGAGATATGCAAACAATCCCATTGAGGAGGAGTTTCACAGCCGGGTTCGAGAAGAGGCTACACAAAAGCTAGATCGAAGAAGCTAATATAAAACCCAATTCCTGCAAGCAGACTATGGATGTAGGAAAGTTTGATTAACGATGGTTAAAACAGTGAGTGATAAAGGCAAGAACTGAAGGAATATTAATGGGGCAAGGGAAGCAAATGATAGCGGAGCAGAACTGGTGAAGGTTTGCCATAAAAAGTACATAAAGAGAGTGTTGATGGGGCAAGACCTGATTTGATGTATAATAGCGTGCTGAACGCAGGAGAGAATGAAGGAGCTATTTAAATGACCATCAATTCTTCGAAGGAAGGGATAGGCTTGAGGTGAGTGTAGACAGCGGCCACCGACTGCAAAAGAACTTAAATGTAGAATGGGACAGAACAATAGCAATTACGTTAAGTAACCAGGATCGTGCTAAGCTGTGATAATGAAGTAGTTAAAAACAGCCTGCCATGTGATGCGGCAGATGAAAGGCATGATGAACTTACAGATGAGCGGCCTTTGTTAATGGCTTGGACCATGGCGGCATCATCGCAGCGTGCCAAGATACATGACCTGCTTCAATAACAGCCTTAAGGGGAAGCATGCTACGGCGATGGGGACTCATACTGAGGAAAAGTGGAAGGCCACTTTCCAGTGAACCAGTTTTTTTTTTTAAACAACATCTGAGAGCTAATTTTAATAAGCTTAGCTGTGTTTTCAATCATTCAAATTTGGATAGTTGATTGAAAAAACATCTGTTTTCGGTTGGGTGACAAACTCAGAACATGCATAAACTCATACTCTCAAGTACAGGCAGCAATTGCTGGATTTAAGATCAGCGGGGAGACCGGCTATCGAGAGACGTGCTAGCCAACTAAGCGGACGGGAGGATTAGGGAGACAAAATTGAACTGCCCTTGCAGGATCCAGAACAGAGTTGCGTGTCTGTGACAGGATGGTCCGAATCCTTGAATGAGGATGCTAGGGGAGCCGGAGCTGAAATGAAAGCCGGAGGAGGAAGGGCGGGAGTGCAGGCCTGGGTGTGGAGGAGCCCAGAAAGGCTGATTCGAAAGTGCGGACGGCGGGTCGCCGAGCCCGGAGTAGCTGGGATGGAGGAGGGGGAGGATTTCCGGGATCTCATTTGGGAAACGGAAGGTGACGACTCGCTATAAGGCAAGAGGGCAGCGAGAGAAACTAGTTGTGAAGGCTCCAAACCTGAAAGGTTTGCTGTGGGAAGCCAGGGCGGCCTAGGGGTACAGATGAGGAGGCGAGCGGCCAGCCGAGCACTCCTGCGCGACAGACCAGGTGGAATACGAACTGGATCTGTTAAAAGAGGTCGGAACAGAGAGTGGGATCGTCTGAGTCGTCATCCGACATCTTCAATAGCAAATAGCTGACTTTAGAGCGCGGCAGATGAGCTGGAAGATCTGCTGTGTCTTTGGCTTTATGAATGGACCCAAAAAACAACGATTGGCTGGTGCCCCGCAGCGTGCTGGTCCTGATTGGCCGCAGCGGGGGGCGTGGTGAGTGGATGATGAGGATCAGCTGTGTTCCGTCTGCCAGCTTGGATTTTTGCCTAGGCTTCACATATACATATTTGTAAAAAACTAATTATTATTGTACCTCCACTTACCAGTTAGGCTCTTGTCTTTGTTTGTCTCACACATAAAACCTAAAGTAAATACTTTGAATCTTTAAGGTTACAAAATGTGGAACAGTGTAGGGGTATGAACATAACTCTGTATAAAGGGGAGATTTCTTGAGAGAGTCAGAAAATCTTTAATAAGTCCTAAACTAAAGTCAATTATTTTTATTTGGATTTATGGAAAATAGTTCTAAGAAACATAAAATATTAAAATAGATTGAAATGAAATCGAAAAATAAGAAAAATATGAATGGAAAAATAAGAATCAATCAATTAAGTACACATAGTATCAAAGATTAAAAAATATAATGGAACAAAAATCCAGGAGATGGTCAATTACAATTAGAAAGTACAATTTTGACCCACAAAGGTGGAGACAGTGATTGCTTTACTGCTGTGTTTCAGCCAGTAAGGAGATTCTAAATAGGTTTCACTAACCTCCATAAAGCCTGACATGAACCCACTTCACAAAAGGGAATAAAAACCAAAGCGATCAATTAATGCCCTGCTACAATAACGAGCACAGAAAGGGGGAGAGAGCTGCTTTCAGAGACTCAGTGCATGTCTGCAACTTCCTGGCCTTCCAACGTCCCAGAACAGCAGAGCCAGGGTCTGCTCTCTGCATGTCCATAGCTGCTTTTCTTTCTCTATGTGTGTACATGAGTTTACGTTCTAATGTATCCGTGTTGAAAAGTTCGGTATTGAATGAGTACATTGAACAGTGCACTGTGCTCTTTAAATGCCAATGAAAATAAAGAAAAGGGGAAATGTAGGCACTCTGAAGAAACAGGGGGAAAAAACCCAGCAGAGCGAGGCAGAGAAAGCAAAACCTTACAGCGCCAGGAGAGACTTCACAAGGTTTTAGCCCTCAGATATATAGGGGCCATAAATCTACCACTTAATGTCCTTTTGGCTCCACTTTTACGGTTAGTGACAATGACATTGAGTGACTTGCGTTTAGAAAATATTAGTCAACACAGCAATTTTCAACAAGGATGCCAAGAGCAACTTTAGATTCTTCTTTTTAAATTGATTAATTCCCAATCCATTAATAAAAGTCAGTATAATAGTCCATTGCAGAGCACATTAGATTTAAAGGGATTTTTGAAATGTTTCAACTGAAATTTAGTAAAACATGACAAAGCAAACAATCCAAATGTCTCCTAAATTATGCAAAGACCAAACTAGATTATTTAAGCCTTAAGGCACCTAAGGTAAGGAACAACATTGAAAGGAAAAAAATGTTCATGTACAAAGCAGCAGGAAGTATTTTGATACAATCTACTTTGTGGTGTTTTGGGGAATCTAAACTGTTGTTATTACTTAAAGTAAATTTGAAAAATTATATTTTTGGCATTTTTTTTAGATGTTTGTAATACAGGTAAATCATTTTTTCATAGAATTGGTTTCCTGATTTGCTGAAAAAAAATTTTAAGATGAAATTTAAAAATAAAAAACCTCTCAAAAAACGTCCAAAGTTTAACATGCATGTTTTTTTTCAACCTGAAAAACTCACAGAATGAAGGAATGCGATTAGAAGTTTTATTGGATCAATATTCTAAAGCTTTGATGCTTAGGCCTCGGCAGGGTTCATTAACAACGAATTTTACTTACTTATATGGATGACCTGCTGAATGAGAACATGGATGATGCTGACACCCCCCCATCCCCCGGGCCTGAAACTGGTGGTGAATGGATGCCAACTACAACAAAGTGCTGGTTCATATGAACCTCCATGATGAGCAAGCATAAAGCGACAGTGAAGAGAAAAATCTCCACTTCAGAACAAATCTCTGGCAGAACCAAGCTCAACATGGCGGACAAGCAGCAGACTCATAAAAGCAACATGAGTCCAAGGAATTACTTCAATAGGGGCAAGCAGCAGTATAGAGAAGGAGCCAGATGGAGCTTGAAAGGATGTCGGGGAAGGAGATGGAGGAGGGTTGACTCGGGGTCATCAGAATCAAAGTCTGACATGTGATTCAACTCACGCTTTTTCGTGGCAGACTGATTTGAAAGTCTTTTAAACTGGACTATGGATGCTGATTGAAATACAAGGAGGTGTGGTTGAATGCGTATTGGCTGCTTCCCTCTGCATGAGGGTAAGTAATCCAGTTTATTCAGTTGAACTTCAACCATTTTTGAAAAAAAAAAAAAAAAAGGAAGGGGAGCACAACACTGGTCAACACAAACACACACACACACACACATATATATAAATATATATATATGTA
>JAUZNJ010029897.1:0-15137 GCA_034780135.1 Jordanella pulchra
TATATATAGAATTAAGTAAGTAAAAACTGTTGGACCTTATCAACTAACACCAGACGGCAGTTCTGAGTGCCATACTGCCGGACAGGATACATAAAAAAAGAAAAAAATAGATGGCCTCCTAATGACGTGTTACAACTTCTCATGCAGAAAAACCAGGGTATTCTGTTGGGAGTTGCTGGCACAGACATCCCCCTACAGGAGCTGATGAAGCTCATCCCAAAACATATGGTACAATCAGCTTTTCTCTGCAAGATCACTGTTTTTATGTCTTTTTTTAACCCCATATGACTTTTCACCCTTTCTTTCTGCAGTTAGGTATCCATGGATATGCATTTGCAATTACAAATAATGGCTACATCCTGACACATCCGGACCTGAGGCCTTTGGTAACTGACTTTTTCTTTAGACTGACTCACTCTTGCAGCATTCCTTTACCCTCTTTTTTCCCCTTCGTTTTGTGCACATCATCAAAGATATTCATGAGGGCACAGAGTGACTAATGTTATATCTGGCTAAGAGGCTACATGAGTTCGTATAGTCTGTAATCCCACCTTTTCCTTTGATGTATGCATGCAGGGATAAAGGCCATTCATAAGGCTGGCTGGCCTGAGATTTCCCAGAGGTAACTTAACACTTGCTGGCAGAAACCACAGCCCCTCGCTCTGGGACCGCTGGTTCCTCAAGGAGCTTTGGCTGTGCTGGTGGATCTGTGTACGCCAGTGTTAGTGCTACAGCTCTCTGTGCGACTGTGTGTGTCAGTCTGTGCTGGTTCTTTGTGTCTATTTGTGGCTGTTGTTGTAGTCGTTGACGTTTTATGTTGATCGGGGCAGTGCCAGAGCTTGACGTGTACTTGTTTGAGTGAGGATTTTCTATCAATCATATTAATTAATTTTAATTCACCTGACAGTCTTAATTTCACAGATGGTTTGTTAAATAATTACTCAGTAAAAGCGCCTAAACAGTGCTTCATAAATAAGACAGTGAGGTGAGGATTCACTACATGAACAAAAAAAGATTTAATTAAAAAAGTTCTGAATTTATGTATTTTAAATCAGTATTATGTATATAAAGTAGCAAGCAGGTGATTTAGCATTGTATATGAGCTTTTTAGTAAAATTAATCACAATTGTGGTGAAGGGAATCATTAAAATGTGTGTCTTGTTTTACTTTGTGCAGTATCAGGAAGGACAGAGGAGGAGAAAGCCCTATTACAGCAGCGTAGATCTCTCTGAGGTGGAGTGGGAAGACAAGGATGACATTGTACGTATAAGATCTTATCAAAAAATGAGCAAAGTTGACTTTTTTCTAAGAAGATGCGTTTTAGACTCAATGTGTTTGGATCTGCAACATTACTTTTTAATATTTTTTTCACTCTTATCAAGAGTTTCCATTAGACTAAATGATCCTGTGAGCAGTCTTATTTCCGAGCACAGTTTGCACATCAAATACACACTGAAACCCTTAGCAGACATAATGCTAGATCACTGACCAGGCTTCAACCCTGCTTATCTCTCAGCTACGCAACGCTATGGTAAACAGGAGGACAGGGACTTTCTCTATGGAGGTGAAAAGGACTGTCGACCGAGGGGTAAGGTTGCAGATAAAACTATTTGTCTGCAGTATGTCAGTTGATGCTCATCTCCTTTAATCTCTTTGGAAAATAATGACCAACTCTTTATTTTCAGAGGCGGGTCCTCAAGATGCATAATGATTATTACTACACTGACATCAAAGGAACTCCATTCAGGTGATTTAGAGCTTTCAGTTTTAGAAATTCACTAAACAGGCTCTTTGGCTAAATTGATGTACATTTTTTCTATAATTTCTGATTTATCGACTATATTTCGGTCTGATTTCTTAACTTACAATTATGGAATAGCGGGAAACATGCATGTATGGGTTAAATAGCAAACAAAGCGTTTTAATGTGAAAGAAAGTTGAGGAGTTATAAAATTTATTTAACTGAAGCAAGGAAAAAGTGTCTTAAATGTTTTAGATATTTGTTAAACTAAAACAAAAAGCAACATTTAGAGGGCAGCGCGTCTCTAACTGACTCTGTTGCATCTCTACTTCCTTTCTAGTTCATTGTCTTTTAGTACATACATTCATGGAAAGAATTATCAGACCTTCTTACTATCAGACCTCACATTCTTGACAAAAACTCAGACTAAACACTTCCAATTAGTTCATTTAGAATTACCAGAATTTTTTGTATTTCCTAAATGTCAGAATAATGAGAGAGGGAGCTTTTTAGAGAACTGACTTTTGTAAACTATATGAAGTAGAACAGGTATTTTTGGTGTCCTTTCACACTGATTAGGTGGAACATTTGTCCATAGGTGAGCTCCAATTAAAAATCAGACCCGTACAGAGTAGCGAAATGATCCAATGGGCTGTTGCAGATTGTTTACAAGTATAATAATCTTAAGGTGTGTAAACATCTGATTTTGATAAAAATAGAGACTATAAATTCTCTAAAAATCATCCCGATAATTATTTTGCCATTTAGCAAATAATGAACCTTGATGACTTGAATCAAGAACTGTTTATTCTGATTTAATGTTAGATGGTGAGGAAAAATAAACAAACAAACAAAAAACAGTGATTTTAAATATGCAGTTTTAACTGTAAAGTATGTAAGTCCATTAAAGGTGGATGGTCCTCTGTTTTTGTGGCTTCAGTGTTGGAGTAGCTCTCTCAAGAGGTCACGGAAAGTATTTTTTCAGAGGAAACGTATCAATGGACACAGGTACTGTGATCTAAGTCTTTTATGGTGTAATATGAATCCATCAAAGACATATCAGCAATGTGTTTACATGACATAGCACCAAGATCTCGTTAACGGAACATTTTTTACTCATTTAACCTCTATCAATGCAAGATTCATCTGCTGGAGCGTTACTGACATGTGTTTTTCAGGGCTCCGTGATCTGGAACAACCAGATGTCGCCCTGGCAGATGAATGGTGAGACAAGGTGGCCGTTGAGGCGTTATGTGGGTTACATCATTGTGTTCATTTGGCCTAATGAGGACAAGGCTCTGATTTGTTTGGACTGTACATAGGACCTATTGCAACACAGAGGAGAAGCATGAGCACCGGCACTTGACCCAGATTCAAGCCATAAAGCTCTTCATGACTGGCCGGAGACCCCACCTCAAATGTAAGACATATTAAAGTTACACTTAGACTGATTGTTGTGGTTTGTGAGATAACTTGTGTTTCATCCTTCAGGTGACAGAGAGTTGATACAGGAGGTGCTCTTCGACGCTGTAGTCACAGCTCCACTGAAGAGCTATTGGAACAGTCTGGCTCTCAACAAATCAGAGTAAGAACAGCAAATATGTCCTGTACTGCTTACCTGTCTACAGTCAGAAGATACCAAGTTTTGATTCTTGTCATGATAGCCTTTCTAATTTAGCTTTTTAATTCACCCCTTGCTTTGTCATCTGATTTCCAGTTATTTTTGATTTTGAGAAAATTGTGTTCCAGTTAATGTGGATGAGTAATTAACTTATTGTTCAAATAGACGAACCATCTGTGTGAACAAACTGAATCAAAGGGAAGCAAAAGCAAATCCCATGATGCTTTGCGAGGAGTCCTCTTGCTTAGCTTTCTGGGATATATCTGTTCATGTATTCAACATTGATGTACAGCAATTTTCAAGGTCCACTATGGGAAATTTGGAGTCCACTACTTTTTCAGCTGCTAAACATTTGGACACTCATAAAATGGCGTAACTTCTATATTGTACCCTTTTTAGGGGTTAAGGCTTACATTCATAAACAGCAGTAGAGTCATGCAGGGCTCCGTACTTGGATGTATTCCCTGTAGATGGAGCATATAGCAAAAATAATGTAATAAGAAATGTATTTTGCTCTTTGCCTCAACCTGTGTTGAGAAGAATCAGTTTTATTTTTATTTTTACTTAAGCTTGGCCTCGGAACTTTATGCCTCAGTCTTGTTCTTGTTTTTTTGGGCCTCAACAAATTGTAATGAGGCCAGTTTGAGACTTTTGCAATTTTGGAAAAAGAAATACTAATAGTGATACCAAATGTAACTCCCCTTCACCTGCAGACGTACGTTGCACTTTATGCGAATTAAAAAACATCAGTAATCAGTGCAGCTGCATCCCGCTATCCCAGACTAAATACAATCTTATAATTACTTGTGATATCTGTAAAATCTTGCTGTGATAATGTTATAACACCAAGGGCATTTGGTTCGATTGTCTGCTTTTTATCCAGTACTATAGAAAAAGTTAGCATCCACCTTCAGCCTTGCTTTCACTGAGAACACACCCGCTCTCTCCCCAGTAAACATGTTCTTTCAAAAGCAAGAAGAGTTTGAAGAAAAGGAAAAAAAAAAGGTAACCTCCAGGATTTCACAAGAAAAAGGGACTTAAGTAAACTGGACCATCTTTAGCTTTCCTACATTCACTGTGGACACACAAGCAAAGTAATACACTTTAACCTTTGGGCAAATGTGACAGCATACTGTGGACCAAGAAGGTTTTAAATGCTTATTTGATCCTTTAGGAGGGATTGGACAGATCCACCAACATGTGTTGGCTTTCTTGTCAGGCGAACAAAGGTGAAGGTCCCAGTGGCTCTCCAAGGCTCGGTGGGTCTGTTGGGAGGAGGTAAAGTGGCAGTGCTGGACCCTGCAATCCTTATCCGGGCAGACTGGTGCTGCTCAATTGGTGGCTCGGTTCTGATCTTACTGCAGCGGGAAGTGCGATGTCAGCTTTGTGTACTGCGGTTTGCAGATTTAAAAGGGTAAGAAGCAGATTAGATCTTCGGGGCTCATCGGATGTTGAGTTGTACGGCGTTTTAGGTCCCTGTTCTCATCTAGCTTGGGATGACGCTGGTGTGTTCTGGCCTGTTCAGTTCTGCAACTAAGAGATTGAGCAGGTGGATTTGCTCATATTGCTTGGCTAAAGCAACTCCAATACTCAGTGATTCAGTCGACTTTCAGAAAGGAGGATGTTTGTGTCTCTAGTTGTTCCGGGCTTCCCACCAGTAACAGAAGTGGTTCTTCTCTGCACACTTAGCCTATGAGGCACTCAAAGGCTCTGTGGATGATCCATTCTGAAGGCTTTAAGCTTCATTATCAGAGGAAATAAAAGAAAGGGATGAAGTGAAATGCAGCACTATGATGTTACCTCTGAGCTCCCAAGCATGGAAGTCAACTGATGTGTTCCTCTCCCAGTGCAGGCAAACTTCGAAAGATGCAGAATGGTGGTCGTTGTTGTCAATCACTAACCTCTAAACAACCTCTTTGTTGTCAGAGGTGCAAGGCATGCTGAGAGCTGTACTTAGAGTTTGTTTATGTTAATCTGGAACTAATGCAGCATTAAAAAAACTTTATTGTCTCTTTTAGATCACTTGATAGGTTAATATTTAAGCTCAATGTTCATTTATTGAATCTGCACAATGTATTCTTGATTATGCTGGCTTTTATAGACCTTTTTAAAACAAGTGATTGTTTAATTAAAACAGTTGTAATTTACTAATAAATAGGTAAAATCTGCTTTAAAATTGTTTGTTGAGTTACATCTAACAAAATACCCCAAAATACACTATAACTCATCTGCATTGCAAATCATTTGCAATAATATAATGCCTCTCTTAAAGAAATTATTTTTCTTGCAATATCAAGGGTCATTTTACCTAAAGCTTTTATGCTGCATAGCTGAAAACAAAGAGAAGTTGACTGACGCTTTCTGGTCTGCATCCCTTCAATAGAAACCCAGACAAAGGAGTGGAGATTGCTTTCCTTGGGACACGGACTGGTCTGTCAAGAACAAACCTGTTTGTACCCACTGATCAGCTTTCCAACCAGTGAGTGTTAAAGTTCAAAATCTCTCAAATTGTTACTTACAGCATAAATTGAGGTGGCGATCTAATCATTCACCTCTCACCTCAGTCTTCCTCTATGTCTCTGTGACTGTGCAGAGATTTCCTGACAGCCGAGGACAAGGAGGGTGTGTTTAATGCTGATCACTTTCCCCTGTGGTACAAGAGAGCGGCAGAACAGGTCCCAGGCACATTTGTCTACTCCATCCCTTTCAGCACAGGTACTCTTCACTGAGGCTGTGATTACAGAAGTCAGAGTGGACTCTGAGATGACTCAAACATCATCTCTCTGAGAGCTTTTAAAACTAAACCTAATATGAACTAAATACTTTATACTTCTAATGTAAATCTTCTAGCCTGAGTGCATTCACATGCTTTTTTTTAGTAATTTAATTTCAAAAGGATAACTTGTTTATTAAATACATATATTAAAACCAATAACTATATATTTCAAAGTTTTGATTTAGTAAATTTTAATAATTATGACTTAAAGACAATGAATAAAACAGATAATAATAATTTAACATCAGTAAAAGAGACTGTTGTGAAGTGATTTTAATTTAATGCTCATATTCTGATCTCCAAAATCATTGGAAAGACTACAGTCTTCACTGTGCTCAAGCAGCGTCCTTCTAGGTAAGATTAGAAGGTCATTGTTAAAAAAGCTGACAGATCTGAAAATGAAAAACGTGTATACGAAACAGTTATAACTGCAGCCTTTAGATTATTCTGAAAAAAGACCAATTTAAGAGTTTGGTGAAAATTCACAAAATTTGGACAGCTGCACAGTGGCTCAGCTTGTAGCACTGCTGCCTTGCACAAAGAAGGTCCATCCTAGCCAAGGGTCTATCTGTGAGAAGTGTGCATGTTCTCCTCATGCATGTGTGTGGTACTATGGTTTTGTCTAACAGTACAAACACATGATTGATGACTTGTACTTACCTTGGGGGTGTGTGTGTAGTTGTACATCTCTTTGTTGCCTGTGATGGACTGGCTACCTTTCCAAAGTGTTCCCTGCCTTTTGCCCATAGACCACTGGAGATGGGCACCAACCCACCGTGATCCTGAAGGACAATCTGTGGTGGATGGATGGATTTTATTTTCTGTTTCATTAGCTGTAAGCTGTTATCATAATTGTCTGTAATGTTGCCAGTCCATCACAGGACAAACAGCACTACCATGAGAAACTCGCTCCTTGGAACGATTTGGAGACCTGTTTGGACAATGGGAGGAAATCGGCTTGCTAAACCCATAAATAGATGTCATAAACAATCAAATTGCCTTCTGAGAAAGCCTAATCTAAATCTAGATAAAATATAAATTTTGTTTATTTAAGCAATAATAAAGCAAATTTTTGATAAAACTGTAAACTACTGAGATGCAAATTTTTTTGTTATACCACATAATACTCTGCAGAGTACTCTAATACAATTACATAGTCGCTCTTAAAATCTGTCACTACAAAAAATGTATTAAACTTTAATTAGAAAATCTTATTTTAATTCTAATTTTTACTGATAGGATGTGTAGAAAATCTCATCTGCCTCATAATCTGTGAGTCTTTTAAAATGATGGAATGGGCTTATTCCATAGTTCAAAAGATATGGAAGATTCTGTCTTTCTCTGCAGCTTTTTTATCATCCATTTTAGTTAAAATTACCGCTGGCATTACATGAAATGTTCAGTTACAACAGTCATTTTGGAAACTAAATAATGTTGGCGATAAGAAAACCCCAACTGCATTCCACTTCACTCCAGAAGCTGCTGGGTAAAGGGTGCCATCTAGTGAGCATAACGTGAAAACATGAACAGATTTTGCTTCTCTTTTGTAGCTTTGGAAAACAAGAGCGTGGTGCTGGCCAGCACCGCTATTCAGCTCCTCGATGACAGGAAGTCTCCAATTGTTGCTGGTAATAGTTGTTTACATTGTTTCTGTGTACAGCTTTGTTTATTAAGTCAGATCTTGCAGCTACTTGTTGCTGTTTTCAGCTGTGGGGATTCAAATGAAGCTAGAGTACTTCCAGAGAAAGTTCTGGACTGCCTGTAGACAGGTATCTGGAATATACAACTTTTTCCAATATTTTTTAAATAATTTAATTTCTAATAATGAGTTCAACTTAACTCCTATTTTGTTTTCCCAGTGCACAGCTCTGGATGGAAAATGCATCATCAGTTGTGATAGTGAGGTAGGAATGCTTTTATATCACTGTCTGTTTACTTGTGTTGTTGTTTTTTTGTTGTTTATATGGTGTTATTTTTCCATCATACAGGACATAAACTGCTACCTCATTGACAACAATGGCTTTATCCTTGTTACAGAGGAGCAATCTCAGGTACAGTGTTCATTTTAACATCTACAAAAACTCTAATTGATAAAATAGGGACTTTGTCCACAAATTACATTGCCACATTACCATTTACAGTGCTAAGTATCATTGTATTTCATTAGCCTTTTGTGAGCTATGCCAAAACAAGATATTGGACAACTCACAATGAAAAGAAAACATTTTTTTATTGTTTTTGTGAATATATAAAAAAGTGTGGTGTATTTGTATCCATCTCCCTAAAATCAACTGGTTAAATACAGAAAGTTTTCTATTTAGTAATCAACGTTCAGTCAACTTTTACACCTGTATAAATCCAGCTGTTCTGTGAAAGTTTGTTCTGTGGAATTTTGTTTTGAGAACATCAGTGAAAAAACAGCACAATCAAGACCAAGGAACACAACAGAGGAAAAGCTGTAGATTGTTGTGAGGTTTAATAAGGAGTTGGGTTTTAAACTAGAACCCAAAGTTTTTTACTTCCATCAAAAAACACTTCAATGAATTGTCAAGAAAATACAATAAAACTAACACATGTGTATGTAACACATGTACATGTAAACGTTCAGGCCAGGAAAATAAAGTATTAATCAGTGAAGCACCTAAATTTTCAGAGCATCTTATCATTTATAGAGAGTGGCGTTGGAGCGCTGTGAAGCAAAGCAAAACAGAACTAATGAAGGAAATGGCAAATTTGGTGAATTTAGAGGGCTTCTTTGACAGCGAAGTCAACCAAGCAAATTTCGTAGAACTTGAAAACTCTGAACTTTTGTTTGCATTTGTGTTGTGAAATCCAATCAGGTACTAAATGTGGCTATGAATTACATAGAAACAGGGGCAAGCTTTTTCAAGATGTAAGATACAGAAAGTAATGTTTACAAAGGACGCAGTGGAGAATGCTCATAAGAGGTTTTTAGTTGGCTTAAAAAATAGTAGAAAAGTAATTTTAATTCAGCCCAAGAAGGACTTTTTTGTCATTCTTCCTCCAGCCCATATACTGGCCAGCCGCCACCTCTCCCCTGCTCTGGTGATCTGTCTGCCTGGCAGGCTTCTCTTATCTTCCACTGTCCTCTTTCCATCTCCAGCAGTTAGCCTCTAGAGCAGGGGCAGGCAATGTCGGCCCTGGAGTGCCCCTGTCCTGCAGCTTTTGCGTGCATCCTTGCTCCAACACACCTGAAATATAAGGCCAAAGTAGCACCTTGGCATTTCAGTAGGTTTAGGAGAGGCCTACTGTATTCATTAACCATTTACTTGTTTCTTACTTGCTTACCCCTACTCCAGAGGCTAGCCCTGACCAGCCCCTGCCTCTCACTGCTCTATCTCTCTAGCAGGCTTCTCCAATATATCACTTTCCTCTTGCCGGCAAGCTGGGCCCTCTCCCCACCTTCAGTGCTTTGTCTGCCTGGCGGACCTATCTGATTTACTGCAATTCTCCTCCAATCCTTTGCAGTTAGAAGCTGGCCGCTTTCTTACGGTTCTGGTGCTCTCTCTGCAACTGCTCTCGTGCTAATTGGCTCTAAATGTAATGTGCAAATGAACGTGCCATCCTGCCCTTTACCTATGTAGCAAAAGAACGTAAGCATAGGGCACTGCTGAGTCCTTAAATTAACTAAAATGACCACCAAAAACAAAAATATAATGCGACAAAGGTCCATGGCAAAACAATAAACCCACATCAACAGACAAGATTGAAGAACTGAAGAAAAAGAAATATGCTGGGTAGGAAACAAGAGTAGTTTAAGTTGAGGATGAGTGGACAAGTACGGGTTTGAGTACAAAACAGGCAGCTTCTTCTTCTACTTTTAAAACATTTGCGGAAAACTAGACAGTTCTTTACATGCTCAAATTGATGATTGGAAACTTGGTTCATGCATACACGCGTCCTGATCGGATCATTATATTTAGGGTCTATATAAAGAGAGATTTTGGACTTCCTATCAACCAAGGTTTAGATTGGATTGAAGAATGTTTTGTGCATGTAAACATAGCTAATAAAAACATTTAAGTTACATTTCAAATCAGTCACTGGACTTAAAAACTGCCATTTATACATTCCTCATCCAGTGACAGAATTTTTATTTTTAAACACTTTTATTCCAAATTACAACTGTGCATTGCTGTGTTCTGAATTATCACAGAAAATCCCAGGACAGACATTTGCAGTTTCACTGTGATACAATGTGAGGAAAGGCAAAGGAATTTGAACAGGTTTACTGAAACTCCACAACTTCTCGACAAGTTGAGGCTAAATACTTTTTAAAGAAGAAATTAGTTTCAGAAATTAATGTTTATTTTATTGTTTTCATCAATGTAATGGTATTTACATGTTCTTCCTACACAGTAATAAGTTATGTACTGCAATGCTAACTTCTCATAACAAAACCTCTCTTTCAGACAGGGCTTTTCTTTGGAGAGGTGGAGGGTGCTGTCATGAACAAACTTCTTCAAATGGGGTCTTTCAAGAGGTTAAAAAATGAACTAAATCTCCATATTTAATACAGTTCAAAACAATTATGTGTATAAAAACGTATGTTGTTGTGTTGGTATTGCAGAATCACATTGTACGATTACCAGGCACTTTGTAGAGAGTATGCTGGGAGTAGTGACAGCGCACGCACTTTATCAGATGTGAGTGTTTAAGAAGAAATATCTTATACTCCTAAATAAAGACAACCAGTGCTCTGTGGGCAGACGCATTTATGAACACAGTTCTCAGAAATGACTGTGACACATGCCTATAGTGGTTATTATTGTCTCTTAACTGAGGTAAAAGTTATTGGTTAAAGCTGTGAGAAAAACTTATACAAAATGTTGTTTTGTTTTTCTTTTCTTTCAGCCTTTTTCAATGGTTAAGTGGCTCCTGACAGAACTTGTCATGTAATAATTTTATAACATAATGCAGTTTATTTCTACTAATTGTAACAAAGAATACATGCTTAAACGTTCTTATGTTTTCTTAGTTTCCTGCTGGAATTCAATCTGTACAGCTGGTGGAATGTGGACATTTCAGTGAAAGGTGATTATTGTCAATTATTTTAATTGTGAATGGGTAAGCTTCAGAAGAAGAGAGGTGAAGCTGCACTTATTATTTTTTTTTCTTTATACAGCACAGAGACTTCGTGGTAAAACTACGATGGTGCCTTGTGATACAGTATACCCAGCCTTTGTCTCTGAACGCACCATTAAGGAAACCACAGGCAACATTGACTGTGGTGGTTGTGTTAGGTACTGGTTTGGGCTCATGTGAAAAATCTCCTCAACAAATTATTAAAAAATTTCCAATTTTCACCATAATTATTTTAATTCCAATCTTTGTGCAGGTCTTTTGTCATACAACAGATTCCCAGTAGCAACTTGTTTATGGTTGTTGTTGACAACAAGTGCGATTGCAGCATTATTCCTCCTGTAACAATGGATCCCATTGAGATTATGTATATCCTTTTCAAATCAGACAAAGTGCTTTTGTAAACTGTTAATCGCTGTCTTAAATGCTAACTTTAGGATTTCTGTTTCAGTTGATTAAAATGATCATTCCTCTGAAGATTATTTAAATGTGACCTGCAATTCTCTGTTCATGCATTCATATCCTTGACTCCTTTGAACACAACGAGTCTCTAAAATGTGACAGACTAAAGCTCCAGAAAGACAGAAAAAAGCCTGAGTCATGTCATCCTTTTCACCCTGAGGTATGAAACTTGATCTTGTCCAGACAGCTGATGTGATGAGTAGCCAAAACTACTTGTCAGCTAATTTAAGCTACCTTTGAGTTACTGCTTAGGTATAACAGTGAAGTGTGTCTTCTGCAGGAAAATGCCATGGAATGTGGTTCAGCCTGTCGCCTCTCCAGTTCCTTGGCAGTACATCTGATGCCTCTGATTGCAGCAACTATCAGCAGGTGACCATAAGCCGCACATCTGGAGCTAACGCAACAAGAAGATGCTTAGAAAACCACTTAGACATGATTGATCAGAAATAACTTTGCTCACCTCTGTGGCAGACATTAATCTACTAAGAGTCTGTTAAGTCTTTATCAGTAGCTCTGAGGCTCACATCCATTACTGCAGAAAACAAAGTAACACAAACTAAAGCAGTGTGTTCTTGGTGACTTTGCTCGGCTCACTGCGAAACCCCAACGCTGAGAGTTTGTCTTTTTTCTAAATGTGTGCTGAAATTAATGGAAGGAAAAATGCCAAATAAACACGGGACTATTTTGTCAATATTTGAACAAGTCCACTGTGCAAATGATAAGAAAGTAAGAAGTTAGATATTTATTTCATTCTTGTGTGGAAAAAAATAGAGGAACACTTTTGTGACATACTGAAAGGAAAGGCCCCTTTTTATTCTATAAATCAATGACTAAATAATTTCCTGTGCAATGGTTTTATTAAAGTTTAGCTGATTTATAACAAGATATCTATTGTGTTAAAAATATAATTTAGAAAACATAATATATAGAATATAATTTTAAAAGCTCTGTCACTTTCTCTTCAATTAAAATGTATACAATTAATATGCATGATAGAAGATGCAGTGTGTTTGAAGAATGCTACATTGATATATTCAGCCAAAATTGATCAAAATCTTTATGTAATCTCAACCATGTGTCAAAGAAAACAATTAAAGATAAGAAATATTTTCCTTCTTTACAAATTGTGCTGTTTCATTTTTTTTGAGCATGGTAATTTTAAACTCAGGTAATTTTAATCATGCTGCTGAGCTTCCTTAAAGAAGAACAAAATCCTAAAACTCATGTTGGGGTTCAACTTCTTAGCCCACATGCAGAACAAACACAGGAGAATAGTATTCAGTTAAGGATTTTTATTTGCACAATAATATAAGATAATTGGGGAGAGTGTGATATCCAGGATTAGACTCACGGGGTCATCTGCAAAAACCATGTTCTTTTGCTCACTTTTCAAAATAAAATAGAGGGTATTCACAGTAAAACCAGTGCAGCTATGTTTGCTTTGCTTCAGTCTGAATGTGAGGCTGACACATTAGTTGGCTTCTGGCAAGATGTATTTTTGGGAGTTTGTAAATTCAAAAATTGCATGATAACAAATTGCAACAGTTGAAGATGAGCATTCTGAATGACAGGAACTAGTCTAAAGTTTGAAAAGAAAAAAGAACATTTTGGAAGATAAAGTGACAAATGTGGAGACAATATCTCGACTAAACAATTTAATGCTGATGGGAATGCCAGGGGGTGTTTAGGGACAGGACCCATGCTCCTTTCTAGAACAATGGATACAGGAAGTGGTGCAGGTTGACCCTCTAAGAAGTCATATAGTTATGGAGAGAGCATAACAGGTCAGACCTACACGAGGAGACAGAACCCTGCTGATAACTTTAATTATGAAGTTCCTTAAAAAAGCAAAGATGAGGGAGGACAAGATCTTTCTAGTTCTATGGCTACCTTGCCTCTTAATTCCATCAGCAGTGGAAGGGATATGATGCAGTAAGGCAACAGCTATCGAAGATAGGTCTCAGCCACAGCATAGTGCCCTCTGCCACATTCACCATGTAGGAACATTTGACGTCCCTAAAATGTTCTCCCAAAGTCTGAAACAAAAAATATCGAAAATATCCTGCAGTATTTGGAGGTAACCTGCATAAACTGTCTTCCTGTTTCAGCTAACGGTGGAGCTAACAGAAATTATTGGGCTTTTTGACCTAAGCCTTGTTTGTAGATGTCCTATGACCTTTTTAACATATACCCTACAGCCAATCAGAATCCAGTATTGATTGTATATTAAAATATGACTTTGCTTACCAACTTCCAACTCTTGATGAAAATTGGTTAGCCTGAAGTTGCTTTGCTAGTAGGAAGACGATTATAGCCTCAACAGGAAGGATTTCCTGAGAAGTAGCCATTTACAGACAAGTTTCTTTTTCTGGTGGGTAAAGCACAGAAACAGGTCCATACGGGAGGAGGGGGAGGCATGGAAATCAAGCCACAAATGCCCAGAGAAGGAACAAGACGGAACAACCCATGGTACTATATTTGTGCTTTGTAACTTGTTTAAAAATGCGTGTGGAGAGTAATTAATGAGCATTGAAGATAATACCATAACAAAGTAAAGTCTTTCATTCTCTTACATTTAGGGGTCAGGCTCTAAAGGCCACATGTTTGTTTCACGCATTTATATATGTAATCAGGGAAACCCCCTCTACCACTAAAGCACATCAACTTTATTTGACAACCTGCAGCAAATGTTGAAACATATTTCTAAATTGTAGCACAGGCCCACAGAATTCTGCTCTCTCCTTTCTTTTGTATAATCCAGTGTGCAAATAGTAAACTAGAAAAGCACTCAGAGAGCGCAGACCTCCGCCAAGCAGCTTGTTTTGTTTTGTTTTCGAAATAACTTAAAAAGTATATGGCGGATTTAGCTTAGATTTTCACAGAAGGGGCTTGTTATAACCATTGACAAGTTGTTAGATTTTATATCAGGATCATCAAACATTTATTCATTATTTGATGAGCAAAAGATAAGAAAGTAGGACACAAAAAAGAATGTAAAATGTACTTTTGTGAAGCAGTGAAAGTACAGTATAAGTAAAAGACAACTGTTATACAAAAGCAAAAAAAATGTAAACAATATGTATTGAATTTATTTTTCAAAAGTTCTACCAATCTCTCTTTAATCAAAATTTGAGAAGGTAATATGAATGTTAAAGACAGATTGTGTTTGAAGAATGTTACATTAATTTAATTCTGCCAAAATTTATGAAAACGTTGATGTTATCTTAATCATGCGTCAAAGAAAACAAATCAAGAAATTTAAAGAAAAATATTTGCATTCTATATACATTATACTGTTTCTTTTTTGTGTTTTTTTGTGTGTGGTAACTGTCATGATCCGTCTGTCTCTGTGTTTGAGTTTCTGTTCTCTGTGCTCCCTGTGTCGTCCTGTTCTTCCCCTGATTGCTCCCAGGTGTGTCTTGTTCCCCTGATTG
>JAUZNJ010029898.1:0-15137 GCA_034780135.1 Jordanella pulchra
TCCAAATGGAGGCATCCGGTAGCTTTAATGGGCCCAGCCTTTTAGAGTCGGGCTTAAAGTCTTACAAACTACACAGTCTGAATGCCTGGTTGGTATGATTTTACTCTACTGCTTTAAATCACTTTTAGTAGGATAGTTTTATCATGGGACACCCTACCAGGCATTGGATTCCAAAACAACAAAATGCCTACAATCCCAAGTGCTCAAACCCGTAGACTACAGTATCTTTCTTTATCATAGAATGTAATAAAGTATAGATATACGTTTTAACTAAAAGTATGCAACACCCCAGCTAAAAATGCAAGTAGGAGACCGCAAGAATCAGAGCAAAACAAAATAGTTAAAAACTCATAATGAATATGTTAGAGATCCAGAAGATGCTGCTGTTGGAATACACTTAACTGAGGTAGAGAGAGGGAATGTGAGAAAAAGTGATTACTTGTAATGTTTACTCAATCATTACAGTATTTGGGTTGACAGTGGCATAGTATGGAGGGTGACCAATTCAAACCCTTGCTCTGTCCTTCTCAGTCATTTTGTCCTTGGACAAGATTTTTCACCTGCATTGTCTACAGAGGGTGGTCAGGAGGTCCAGCGGCGCCTGTGTACAGCAGCCTTGCTTCTGTCACTGAGCTTTAGGGCAGCTGTAGCTACCATGTGGCTTAGTCCCATTAGTGTGTGAATGTTTACTTGAATGACTAAAAGTAGTGTAAAGTGCTTTAGAATCCTCTGACACCATATTTTTATTGTGCTACAGTAAAAAAATGATGCTGTGAGGCTTATATATATATGTGTTTATATATATATATATGTATATATGTATATATATATATAAGCCTCACAGAAATTCCCTCTTTGGAGATGCTGTGGGATGTAGTGAAATATGCACCTTGCTAGGCCATCTAAAGGTTGGAGAATCCGTTAGCATGATATGAAATGACCATTATAGTTTTTTGTAAAACCTAACTTATGGGAACCCACCTCCTCAGCTATCTGCATCTGTTGTGTGACAACTAAAATGGCAGTTAGCGACAAAGTGCCCCAATAAGTTTTTGTCAAATGGCAACTAGGACTGAATCTCATAAGGTATAATGATTCTGCACTGATGGTCTGATTACCCCCACCTGCCGTCTCTGCCTCACTCATCAGCTGCACCTGTTCATCTGCCTATATTAACCCACTCCAGATCTTTGACCAGTGCCAGATTATTCGTTCGAGCCTTCTGGTGAGACATTTCTAGCGTTCTTTCTGCCTGCCTGTTAGTACTGTTTTCCCCCTGAGACCTGGATTTCTGCATAGCCCCTGTCGGATGTTTGGACGCCTGTGCTTTTGACCCCATTCTGTCCCAGATATATCTCCATCGGATTTTGATTAGGTTCTGTTCAGCCATCAGATCTTCTGGTTTTGACCCCTGCCTCCCATTAGACACCGATCCTGGATTACGGACTGGTATCTCTTTTGTTTGTTCTCCCAGCTCTGACCTCTTCTCTGCTCTCCCCGACTTCGTTAAAAGGGTCTATCCCCTGACTCAAAGCAGTAAAACACCTACCGGCTTTGTCGACGAACGGAGCCTCCTCCCCGGAGATTGTATCCCTCTGGTGCGGGCTGATCGGCTGCATCTCCGGACTTTTCCACATCCTCCCTAGAGGTCAGTAACTTTCACTGTTCCTGTCTGCCGTTCCATTAACTATCCATTGTCAAACAGTAACGTTCATATTTCTCCTCAGAAGATCCTGCCGTTGCTGGTCCTTCCCGTCACCGACCCGGAAGACTGGTTAGTAAACTGTCAAACGTACCTCGCTGTCTGGTTTTCTTTTCTGGGTCCGCAAATTTCACATCCGTTACATAAGGGGGATTTACTGTAGAATGTATATTTTTAGTTTGAATCACTTGTAAAATATTAAGGATTAAATTATTGTTGAATCATGGTTTCCTTTAACTGTCCTTTTCACACATTAATGATCTGTAATCTAAATTAAAAGGATTTGACTGTAATTGTGTGTTTTATATTTGTCTTTCATCATCCAAGCCAGCAGTTTGCAACCTCTTCTTATATCCTTGCCTTTTTCTCCCATCAGGTTTAGGGCCTTCTGTTTGGCAGCTCCATTGTGCGCCTTGGTTTACTTTATAACTCGTTCCATCCTTGTCACGGGAAACATGCCTCATGAGCTTGTAGACTCACAAAAAAAGTTACATGGTCACTGTAACATGTCGAGTTAATTTCACACCTCTAGGATAGTGGCTTTCTCTATTGTTACTTCAAGTAGATTTATAGCAAGACGTTAAATAATCTTTAAAGAGTTTTTTTTTTTTTTTTGCTTCAGATGTGCCCAAAGTTTGATAGATTTTAACACAGCTGTCAGCAGCAACAACTTTTTCTTCACAAAATGGATGAAGAAAAGAAGCTTTTTAATGGATGAAACTTTCAATGTTCAAAGATTTACCAATTTCATCTGCAACCTATTAACCATTTAGAGTGTTTACAAAAAAAACATCCTTATGTCTTTGACTGCCTGGTCATCCAAATGGAGGTTGGAGGTTGACCAGGCAGTTAAAGGGTTAAGGATGTTTTTCGTCTTCATGTTGACTATAAAACTGATGGCAGTAGTGGACCCAGGAAAGTTTCATAGGGGTGACCAGACAAGGAACAATCTGCACTGAAGGGTGGCCGAAAACTCAGGCGCCATCAGTTCAGGGTCAATCTACACGTCTGATTCCCAAAGTTTTGGTCATGACCCCGCTTTGGGTCATTCATCAACATGCATAGAGTCTTGAGATCTATTATAAATACTAAACAATATAATACAAATGAAGCATATTTATGTGTTTAAAAGTATAAAAATATCACTTAGATATCGACAAAACCAAATACATCCGTTATTCAGGCAGTTTCTGTTAAGTGTCTGACCAAGCAAACAAGTGAAGCGTTATAATCAACATTATACTTAAAAGCACCTGGTATCCAGCTCAACTCTACCTATACCAAGACCAGATTTTCATATAGCCTTTGATATTAAACCTGTTCACACAATAAAACATGTATTCTAACTAAATTAACATTTTACTGTCCTGCAAAAACATATACATTGAATGTGGGAAGCAGTTGTTTTATGTTTTTAATCACATAGAAGACTCCCAGGTAACTTTCAGACACAAAACTTTTCCAAAAATACACAAGTCATTCTGAAAAGAGCTTGAATTCCATCTTAGTCCTTTTTTAATGTTAGTATATCGATGTGAATAATTATTTACTGTTGTTTGTCATTTATTTATTTATATGACAGGGACACTTTGCAACAAATGTACTGCACAAACCACATTTAGCTAAAAGCTAATTTCCCTCGTCCCCAGGCACAGGCAAGAAACAGCAGAATTACAATATACAAAATGCTACAAATAAAAAACCCCGAAACATTTAGTAAAACCATATAAGCACCAAAAGTAACACCAGAACAGAAATCTCAATCAATATATAAAGATACTCCAAGACAAGATTGATGATTTCATGATTACAAGTCTGACCATGTTTCAGCCATTTCTTTGTATAAAACTTAAACTGTTGCAGAGTGCCTCTCTCTCTCTTGAACAGGAAAAAAATAGAATTACGAAATGTAAACTAAATGCCATAATAATATGATAATAAGATACTGGTTCCCTAAATAAATGGAGAGAAATGCAGAAAGACCTGTTGGTGTATTTTAAGGAAAGACTTTCAACAGGCTACTTCCTTGAATGAAATCATTGGTTAATTAATAAATAATCAACGAAGGTATCAGAAAAGAGCACGTTTCCCAGATGCCTGATGAAGCCAGGTTGGTCTGTTCTGCCTAAAAAAACACCATATCCAGTCAGTACCACTTGGAAAAAGACGGGCTCTGTGTCCCACAGGTGAACTTTAATAATATATAAATAACCATTTTATAGTGTGCAGATCTTAACTTTCAGAGATACAAACTTTTGCCTGTGCTCTTTAATTATATTTTCCAATGTTACATTTGAAGAAAATAAAATAAGCTTGCAAATGTAAGAACACTATCCCAGGTGTAAAGCACAGGACAAGCTGCTAAAACAAAAAACAGAAAAAGGTTTAGTTTGATCAGACTAGGAGTGATAAAAAATGACAAATATTACATACACATAGTAATAAATGAAGACACATATAATTGTAAAAACAAATATATAAATGTAACAATGAATAAAAAAGAAGAAAAAGAAAAAATAAACCCCTACATGCAGCACTAACTCATTGTTAACCTGAGAGTGGCAATCTTCTTTTTTTGGCTGAGGACAATGGTCTCAGACTTGAAACTTGGACACACATCACAAGTTTTGTACAAGTTTTTTTTCCAACAATCTTTAAAGAGGCTTTTTCAAAGGGTGTTTGCATATGGAAAAGAAATGAAAATTCACTGGATATGATTTTTATTAGATGAAAAATACAGGGTTGCCCTAATCCTGTCTTAGAGATGACTTTTCTATTTTTGTCTTTTACCTAAAATCCCAAAATATCATCTTTTCTTATCTCTTCTAAAGCTTTATCTCAAAGGCCTTCTTAATGCTCTGATATTCTGGTGAGGTTTTTGAGGACTGAAGCCATCATAGAAATGACACGGTCTCTTTTCTTCAACTAAATCACAAATAGCACAGTGGTTTTGGAGCCCTATAAATAACACCACGGCATGAAGGACTAACAAGGAGATGTTTCTGGATCACTGGCAAGTGTCCAATTCTAAAAGAAGGAAGAAGGTAGAAACTGGGTGTGGAAAGACAAGTTGGAGTCCAGGGAATCTGAATGATTCATTTCCACATCAAACGCAACACGCACCAAGCCGTTGAATTCTCATCCAAGCAGGCCAAGAGCTTTCCTCTTTCTAATCTGACATGCACTTTGTTGATGCCTACATCACTGAAGACTCTTCTTTTCATAATGAGTTTCAGAGTGTGTAATCATCAACACACAATCACACATTATTCACTTAAAATATGAAAACAGAGTGTCAGAGGGATGCAGGTGTTAACACTGTTTAAATGTTTTAATAGTGAGGGAAGAAACATGTTCCTGTATTAGCTACAAGACACAAGTACAGGAAAAAAAAAATAAAATAAAACATTCACTAACCAGTTATTTGGCATTAACATATTCCATCTCTCCATGCACCATGCATAAAAAAAAACTACATTACAGATTTCAGCACACGTTCACTGCCAGCATGTGCTCAGAGGCTTATTTAGACCCTGAGGCACCAAGGCAAAAAAAAAAAGCACAGAGATGAATCTGCGAATGTGAAACTGATACGAGATGACCAGCACAGTTGGACGTGCTTAGAAAAAATAACATAGGAAAAGGTCAGGGCCTTCCAATCAATTTGTATTTTTTATGTCTAAGGTCTTGGGTTAATTAGTGTTGGGAATTATTGCCAGGAAATTTCTATACTTAATTTAAATTTTATGTAAGTAAATTTTTTAAGGGTATGAATAACCATGGTTCTTATTTAGATATTTAAAAAAAGTGCTACAATTTTTTGTTATCATTGTGAAAATCCAAAACATTTTAACAGTTGTCCAGTTTCAAAAAATATCCTTGTTGGATTGAAGTGATTGTGAGATTCTCTTTACAGACACATGTACACAATAACAAAAAAAGAACAGAACTACATCCATTGCTAAACTGAAATTCTGTAGCAAAAATCTGTATGTTATTTATACCATTGTCTGGGTAAAAACCTTTGAAATTCTGAATGGCTACTAGATGTCTTTTTAAAGGCATTGTAGGTAACCTATAAAAATGTATTTGCCAAATAACCCGATTGTTTTAATTATTGCACTGGCTCCCTTTAGAAATAATACTTTCTATCACTTAACAAAAAATTAAGCAGCAGTCGACCCAGCTGCAGGTTCTGTGGCCAGAGCTGATTACCTTGGAAACATACCACAACTAGAGATGCTAAATAGTCCACTCAGCAGCTTTTTGTGAAAAACATACAATTTTAATGCTTAAAAAAATATTACTTTATTAAAAATTTATTTAAATCTTGACTCATTGAAGATATTTGGATGTTTTATATTCCCCACCTTTACATTTTGGAAAACCTTGCTAAAAATACAGAAACACACACCTGTTTTTAATTTCAATTTATAGTTGTCCCAACACAAATATAACTGTAGGTGTGGTACATTTGAGTCCTACATATAATTTAAAATTACACTTTTTTCTTATCTCTTCCTCCCAAAGTTTGAAATCAGATTCTTCATATATACACATATATGTATGTCTGCATGAAATATATGTATATGTATTAATTAGTAATTATGTTTTAAAGTTGTGTCTCTTTACATATACACAACCATCTGAAAGAAAAGAAAAAGAAGCTTGCTTCCAGTCTCAGAAATTGCATTGCCAAATTGACTCCTCTGATGCAGCTGTATGTTTTGTCCTCCATTCTATTTTTCATAATTTTTCAATCTTTTATGCCACCGTGGAGTAAGTCACTCAAGGCAACACAATCCTGTTACTCATGTTATCATAAAATACATATTGCTATTCTAGTTTTTGTTCTTTTATTTCATTGCTGAACTTGTTATTGATAAGTTAGAGAAACAGCTGACACAGCTAGCATGTACCTTTGAACAAAAATGTCAACATTAGCATCGATTTACAAACCTCTTACTCCTACTCCTGTCACTGTGATTAATGTAACAGGGTTTTTTTTCAGATAATATGATATGCAAAGAAAAATATTATATTTTTTATTATAATGTTTGATGCTTCAATGTTTATAATCTATAACATTTTTTGCAGACTAGAAAGTGCTTTTACCTTTGCCACAAGATCTTGTAATAACTTGCTGGATGGCATGATTGACTCTGTTGATAAAACCATGTTGCCATAACTTTCAGTAGTTTTACAGACTTTTAATCCTAATTTCAATTGATTTAAACAGAATTGTCATACACCAGTAAGTCTTGCTGAAAAGCAAAGGTTCTAAGACAACAATACATAAAAACAAGAGGCTGAGGAGGAGAAAATAAACAAACAAAAATATAGATATAAGCCAAGAAAAATAAGCAAGAAGATTTTAGTGAGTGTTCATAGGAAAAGAGCAACATCAAAATATTCAAACTCCCCCTAATCATCCCCGGCCTCAATCCTACAATCAGCCCGCTACTAGGGTATGGTCAGAAATAAAGCAAATAACATTTAGTATTCTATGTACAATGTTTACTCTTAATTATGGGTAATGATTTCTATATTATTTTCCTCTGTGGTGTGCAATCCTGATTGCATCAGTAATGCAAGTTGTGCAAGTTGTAAATTGCTTGGGTTACCCCTAATTAAGGGAACAGCCTCAAGGACTGGTTACTTGCACGTTGACACGTAACGTCTAACCTTTCATGTTAATGTTCATGTATCTTATTTGTTTCTTAACCATGAAAATCTAATCTGTCCAGCCATCAACCATCCCAATTTATGCCTTTCTCAGTTTATGATTTTTATTTATATAGCTATTTGTTTTATTACATTTCTTTAACACATTTATTGAATGACTTTTTTTTTAATTTATCTACTGTACTCCCTTTGACATGTTAATTGTTTGATATTGGCCATCTTGTAACCCCTTTAAGAATAAAAATACATTGATTACCTAATACAACATTACTTATTCTGGGTATTCCTTTGTCCGACTTAGACCATAATTTCTAATCAAACATAATGTGTCCTTTCAAACTTGTTACTTTTTGCAACCCAGTTACTCTGGTTTCAGCCCAGTTACCATATCAGTAATTATTGGAAAAGATCTTAAATTATATTTCAAAATGACAACCTGTTGTCCTTGTGATAGATTTAATAAGCACATTGCACACTGCATTTGGGTAAATATATTTAAAAAGATAAAACGTGATATTAGTAAAATAGAGCTTGCAAACATAAAAAACCTGAGCGAGATATATTTTAAAAGTTGCATAAATTAAGTCAAATGGAGATCAAGCAGACATTCAGAATAAACTGGACCGCTTTCCTCGGCAATCAGGAGTTTATTCGTCTGTGGAGCAACCAATCAGCATTCTACTGCACCTCTGGTAGTCATTCAGCATCAAGGGTCCAGCTTAAAAATCCTATTCTATTCAACAGGTCATGCATATGATCAAAATAAATTTCAGTTTTAATGTATTCCGCCAAGGCCTGAGCCGCAAAGACTTAACTTTTGTTTCAGTGAAATAAAAATACCTTTTCAAAAAGACATTTAAAATACTATTCATTAGGGCCACATTTCTTTCCAGTTTGGCTTAATATTGTAATTGTAAATCAGTATAATGTGTTTATTTTCATCAGTCAGTGAAATAATATTTTCTGTAATTTAACTAAATATGACTAAATGTATGAGTGCATGCATGTTTAAATATATTTGGACAAAACAGATTGCATTTTTTTTTGACCACATGAAAGATTTCATTCTCTAGATGTGACTGATGTTTATTAAGGTGCATGTCCTTTCCGAATAGATAAATGTACACAATATAATGTAGCCCTAATAAAAGCCAGCAGTGCCCGCTTTAACACTGATGGCAATATGTAGAAGGACGTTTCAGGCTATTGGGCTCATTTTAGAGGCCAATGGGCTCCCAGTTGCACATTTGTTTTTATAATTGTATTCCAGATTTGAAAAAGAGATGCTGAGGGTAATTTAAGAAGTCTGGCCATACACCTGCTTATTTGCAAAACAGGATTTGAAGTCAGATCTTCTGGTAATCAAGGAACCAGCTTGCTGCAGGAACTACTTGTCAGTTTTCCCCAAACACACAGAGACATATGGAGAACTCATTATGATACTTTTATGAAGAAGCTCTTGGTGGAGAGCTTGGAGAATGTTTGCATATTTTTTTTTTATTTCAGTGAATGAGGAACCACTTTTTAATTCAGTTTTCCTTCCATCCAGATGGCAGTTAAGCGACATGGATTCATTGTACAATGAAGGGCCAATGACTCATTCATTTTTCACACCTGTTTTATTTTGTTCAGGGTTACTGGAGCCTATCCAGGGGTTTACAGGTCCACTGAATAGGCTCCAGCTTCCTCTGAGTATCCAGGCTGTTACCGGGTGAGAGCAGGGGTGTACAGAGATGGAAAACCATGCACAAAAATGCTTTTGACCAGCCTGAACTTAAATGGAGGCCTTCTTGCTATGAGGCAAGAGTGTTCAGGGTCAAATTCTGGGATGGGTTCAAAGATAAGTAGGAGTCTTTTGGATCAGCTAAAGACAGAATTGTGTAAACTGTTCTACATCGTATTGTTTTTGATGTTGTATTTTATTAAACTCAGGCTAAAATGCAATAAATACACTATTGTTTGCATTTTCTCCCATCCCATGGTAGAAGACTGTAAGTTCCATTTCTAGACCAAAATCCCCAAATGCCTCGGAGAAGGTACTAAGTTATTGGTTTTTTTCTCTCAGATTTTAAGCTTCCCTCATTCCTCTTGGCTCATAACTGCCCACAATCAGGTTTGCACTGCACAAGAATAGCTTTGCTGTGTCCAAATTTCAGATAAAGCTCATCCATCCATCCATCTTCTCCCACTTCATCCGTCAGGGTCGTGGTTGGGCCGGTGCCTATCTCTGGCAGACTATGGGCGTAAGGTGGGGTACACCCAGGACAGAACACCAGTCTGTTGCAGGGCAACACATAGACATACAAAGACATACAACCATGCGCACACACAATCACACCTATGGACAATTGAGAGATGCCAATTTACCTAACAGTCATGTTTTTGGATTGTGGGAGGAAGCCGGAGTACCCGGAGAGAACCCTGATAGAACCCAACATGCAATCTCCATGCAGAAAGACCCCAGGCTGGGATCAAACCCAGAACCTTCTTGCTGCAAGGCAACAACGCTACCCACTAGCCACTGTACAGCCCAGATAAAAGCTCATGTTTTAAAAATTACACCTATAGAACAGGTAAGCATGTGCAGATATATGTTTATTCCCAAACTGCCTCTGTTGAGCTGTGGGCATTACATGAATGCTGTTTGGGTTAATGCAGGTAATTCTTTCAAATATTCATCAGGCCATCAAATGACTAACACATAAAGATCAGTTTCCCAATCATGCCCATATTGCATGGCAAAAAATGACTTGATGCAAATAGGGTTTATAATCCAACTTAATATAAAATGATATTGGCATGCATTTACCTCTCTACATCACTGAAACTTAAACAGTGTGAATCAACCTATCTTTTTTCGTGCACCTAAACTTAAATCAGCTACACTGCATAAATAAAATAATCTTACCTTTGCGACATATCAAGTCATCCAATGCATTATTAGATTTTATATGAGTGCTACCCATGTATAATATAAGTATATAGGTATACTGTTTGCTTCAGTCAAGATCAAAAACAACAAAATAATTCCTCTGCACCACTGGTTGCATTTTGCTGACAAATAGCTCCAAGATCCTTTTGTATTGCAGTTTTTTCTAATTTTAATAAATTATCAACCTGTCAATGTGCAATGCAGGAGAACGACATTTTTGATTTGTATCTGACTTGAAATGAGCTGATGAGGATGGACCTCAATGCTGCTTCAAAACATCGATGCTACGATTACAGTTTGCTCTCATGCGAGCTGACAGAATAGACAAAGACAGATAGGTGATGAAACATCTTAGAGAACACCGAGTAAAAGTCAGATTGCTTTCCAATTTAAGTCTGTTTTTAATGGCATATTATTATTATCCAATATAATTGGAACCCTGATAATAGCACCCAGTAATAAAATCCCAGCATTTGTGATATTTTTATTTGCTCCAATGAAAGATGTCACAAATTTGACCACCACTACTTTTTCTCTTAAGATTTACTGTAAAAATGTTAGAAATGTCGTTTTATGTCCCATGGGCTAAGTAAGCTCTTTTATATCGAACACAGAAGTGAATGATATGAATGATCAGAAATGAATATCCATGCTTCTAGTTTACCTCACTTTGACTACTGCTGCTGTCTTTTTACTCGTTTCAACAAAACTGTCTCAAATAAAAACAACAACAGCAAACATCTTTGCTTCACTGAAATTGCTTTATGTTAATTTTAGAATCCAGTTCAACACTTCTGACATTTAAAGAACCCCATTGCCAGGCCCCTGAAAAAAGTGGACTTATTGAACCCCCCAGTTGGCTCCCTGGACCCATTTTAAGACTTGTGGACATCAAGCTTTCCAAGGGGTGGCCCCAAGGTGCCCTGTGGAACTCCCTTGTTGCTCTCTAATGACTCTTTAAAAAAGGAAAAAAAAAAAACACCCAAAGACGTAACTATTTAAAAAGACTTTTACATAATCAGTTGTTTTCATTATTTCTTTCGTTTCTATGAAGCATTATGACATGTGTATTTGTGATTGGTTCTTTTATACATGGTAGTGCCATATTCAGGTATTAGGCATCCTTACAAGTTTAGCAGTAAGACAGCTGTACCTTAAAACTCCTACCAGAGTGGCAAAGGAGCCATTGCTTAGGGTCCATCCAGTCAGCCTGTGAATAAAGCTTGTGAACACAACAATCACATTTTTTTGGGACTGCATTGACTGCTCCATATGGCAGCTACATGATTGTAGAATCCCTAGTTAATTGAACGATGTTTAATCAAGTCCTACTCATGAATAGGACCAGAGTCTCTAAACTCCTCTAGCAGTGGGAATGACTAATTGTCAAGTGCTCTTCAAGCTTTATGAACCATATGGCTGTTTGTCTTCTTAAACATTTTTTGGATAAGATTATTGAATGTCTTTTTTTCACTTTTTCCCTTTTAAGAATTAGCTAGCTTATATTTATGGAGGACATCCCTTTATGGCATACCTATCAGATCATTTCTTTCCCCAGAGTTTTTTTTTTGTTGTTTTTATTTGAGAATTGTGGAGTCTATTATATTTATTTCCCTTTAAGCTTTGATTCGGTCTCCTAAGGAAACACCTGGCTCGACATCTAAGAAACACACCCGTTACTCTCTAACTGCCCATTCCTCTTTTGCTGCTCACCTGCTGTGTTTTTTGAACAAGTTGCGCAGAAGGCTTTCTTTAGGAGGTTCTCTTTGAAAACAACTCCACGCTGTTTCTCAAAATGATGAGATTTGAGAATAAACCTAAGGTCGATGATCGAATAGGAATGTGCCTTAAAGCCTCATACAGAGTCACAAACCATATAAGAAATTCATGTTTTACAATACTTTTTACTTTTACCTTCTTTCATAGTTATTTCTATGACTTGTTATATACAAACGCATTTTTGTCTTTTTTTTTTTTAACACAATCATTATAGAATTATACAGAACAAGATGCAGAGCACTTTCTTTCATGGTCTGAAATTGGTGCAGTTAGCATAACACTAAATAAAATTTAAATTTTTGATTATTTGTTGAAAACCTTTGAAGTCTGGATCTCATTGACATCAAAGAATATTTCATCCTTTGTGATGCTCTGCTGCGTCTGTTTGATCAGTTTTGGGTAGGATGATTTACTCAGACATTTGAGAATATTCCAGTTACTTTACCCTAAACACAAAGAATGAAAACGTCATGGATTGTTTTTGTTGGGTGTTTGTTTACCATCCATAAGATTTTATAGGACTGACAATTCAGTTTAGTTTTTAGGCATTAAACATCATTTTTGTCAGAATTTCCTTTGGTTTCAAAATCAGGCATGTGTCTACCATGATACCTCAGCTGTTGTTCAGATTCACCTTATAGAGATACTTATATAAAGATTGTTAAAATATTTTCAAGCTGATACTTTACTGAGCCTTTTTGAATTAAAAATGCCATTTAACATTCAAAATGTAGTACACTAAATTGGAAAGCATTCATTTCTTTTTTTAAAGATTTACATTTCCTTAACATTGCAAGATGTTCAATTATGAAAGCCTCTTTTAAGAGCCAAAATTGTCAGTTTGAACATTGGTTATTATTGTGTATACATTCTGGATATTTAGATATTGTCTTAACAATAAGGTCTTGTTGTAGCATGTTTTTTGTAAAAAAGCGCCACCTAAAGGATGTAATTGAAACTATAAAAAAGTGCTTGGTCAGTTCAAAAAAGAAAATAGGATGTGCTGTGGTCAGCAAGGCTCTACACACTTTTTGACCATTAAAATGTTAAACGCTGTGCAAGATTAAATAATTCTTATGTAATATTTGCACAAAGAAACGTTAAGTTCATCGTTCATCACACTTTATGTGGACTAGTAAGTACATTTTATTGCCCAAGAGCATATCGGTGGATAAAAACACGTCAGCTGAGAGACAATCTGAAAACGTCAACAAATAATGAAAATTGAAGCTAGTTAAACAATATAGTGGCTTTAGACCAGAATAAACGAGCAGCCACTACACCTCTTATGTAACTAAATCCATCCAAGTAGACGGTTATGGGGCTTAATCGAAAGTTCAAACTGAATAAACTGGACTGCCTCCCTCATGCAATTAGGAGTTCATCCGTCTGTGGAGCAACCAATCAGTTTTCTACTGCACCTCTTGTAATCAATCAGCATCTAGAGTACAGCCTAAATACTATTTATAATAGTAGGGTTTAAATACTATTCTATTCAACAGCTCATGCATACAATCAAAGTAAATTTCAGTGTTAATCTACCTCGCCGATGCCTGAACGCCAAAGACTTAAACTTTGTTTCAATAAACTCTTCTGCCTTCCTTCTCTCTGTGAGTTCTTTAGATTGAAATGTGATTTGTCACAGAGTTGTGTTATTTTCTTAATATGACCTTTGAAAGGTTACTTTTCACTTTTCAGTCAGGTTGTTTATATTTATTGTAGAATTGTGTTGTAGCAAAAATAATAATAATTCGTACCTTGTTTAAGGAGTAGAGGTTTTGAATCTTCATGCTGCCTTACTTTCCACATAATTAAATGGAAACTAGTTTTCACTGACTGATGACAGACTCATCCAGCTCTGTCTCACAACGGGCTGCCATGTTTACATAGCACACCGGGGAGAAAAAAACATTCAAGCTCCGGGCTCTCAGTGAAGGAAGCCATTATTTTTCTCGTTTAGTGGAAAAGCCTGATATAATTCCTCAGTGTCATGGGCTTCCGTTGTTGTCGAGTAACTGTTGCACTTGGCAATTATATTCCTTTACAAATATATATATATTGTGCAACAGCAAACATTCAGATCAGCAGCACAGGTGAATCTACCACTGAACTGTTTCTCATTTGAAATAACTTCTTAACATTTACATTTCATAGTCACAATCAGCTCAAATAATACTTTTTCATGGAATGTTATTTATGCTAAGGGAAAGAGTACAATGTAAAAGTATTTGTACTCCTAGAAACTTTCAAATTACAACCAGAAACCAAAATGTTTTTACTAGAATTTGATGTTAAATATTAATACCAGGAAGAAAATCATGGTTGAGGGGAATGTAAAAACACAGTAAAGTTTACACCAATAAAAATCTGAAAAGTGTGTTTTGTTTATATTTTTAGCAGTTAAAGCAGTTTTATGTCTTAAAACAATAAACCAGTTTTGGTTTGTCCTTAATGGAAAATACACTGTGTATTACTTCAAAGACACTATTTCCACCATGAATCAATGGGATGATAGCATCATGCTGTAAAAATGCCTTCAGCAAAGAGCCAACATACGGTGCAGGTTTGATTAAATGTGTATCCGTTTTTGGTAGCTTTACAAAATTAGAGAAATGGCAAGAAGTATAAATATTTTTTAAAGATTTCCAAGAATTTCAAAGTTACTTTCTAGGAAGATCCTTGTTGTTTTTCCCTTTTGCATTCAAGAAATGTGCAAAGTGCTACACAGCTGTCAAGTTATTTATCAGAACATTCTTCCAGATCTTGTTGTCCTTTTTTATGTCTCCTTTTCAAATCTTAAAGTCCTAATTCCAGTCTCAAGTAAAGACTGGTAACTATTAAGTCTAAAACTTTCAAATTTCAAGTCCTTTCAAATATTTGTAACAGTGTTAATTTAAATAATTAACCATGTTTTCTCTCTAATTGTAGCAAAGGTTCTTTAAACAACTTCAAATGTCAAACTTGTCATGGTGGGTTTCAGAGCTCTAACCCACATGCAGAACACCACACGGATACGGGGAAAAAGTTCAACAGTTTATT
>JAUZNJ010029899.1:0-15136 GCA_034780135.1 Jordanella pulchra
TAATAACTGTTTGAAACACCCCCAGATTCAGCTTCAAGATGTTTTTAGGTTCTCATACCTTGGTTTGGCATTTTCTCTTATATTCTGCCTCTCATAAGCTTGGTATATCACACTGTGAGGACATATTTTGTGCAAAGGCATCTGCAGCTCGTCCGATTATCTGGCAGATTTAGTCCTGGATTCTGGCTCTTCCATACCCAGTTCCTTTTTCATATATTGAGTTGGATTAAAAAAAATCAGATCATCAACTTTAATTAATAAGACCTTGATATGTTTTATATGAATAATCTGAGGTATCTTATCTCATTGTAAAGCCTTTAGCAGTGCACTGGAAATTACTTCATGTTAGGAAAATCCTTTCAGAATACCCTGATTTTTTTTTTTTTTAGCTTGAGTTTGTGTTCACTTATGTACTATTTAACTGTGAATATTCCAGAGATAGGCAGTTAAGTGAAAAAAGTTCTTTTTTGTCAAACAAAAACCAATGACACTATTTCATAACAAAAAATCCAGAGTTGTGTGATACAAATGCAGAAGCAGACCTTTACTGAAGAAAGCTACTTGGACAAAGAACTGAAAAAAAAGTATCTGTGTGATTGATATTATCAACATGGCCACTGGCAATGATAAAACTTAGGTTCTGGGATTTCCTTTCCAATAATGCAAAAGTTTGTACTTTAAACTAAATCATACACTACAGAAGTGTATCAGTGCGTCAATGTTCTGACAAACTGCCAACTAGACACTCCCTCTGCCAAACCATCTGCTGGATCTTTCTCCTCTGCTTGTTGCTGATGAGAACCAGGTGGACTCGATCTCCAATCTCCAAGAGTTCAGGTACTTTTGGTGTGGCTGACCTGTCACTCTATTTGGAAGACGTGGCAGCATGTGCAGCAAACAGGGCTGAGAGCAAGGTAAAAAGTGCAAAAATCTCTAAAGAAAAGAACTGTGAAGGACAGCGGTAAGCTAAATACTGTTGCTCATTCACATGGACCTGAACTGATTTAAGACTTTTAATATTGTTAAAAAGAAAAGAAAAAAAAGACAGTACACTTGGTGTTGGTCGGTTGAAATACAAAGTTAAAAATTAATAGAAATAAAAATGTTGGGCAGAATGTTTAATTATAAAAGTAAATGTTGATAAAAATGTTTATTTATTGGTGAAACTTTATTATAAAATATTTGGTATTTATTATAATTTAGGATGAAATGTATTTTGTTAATTTCACAATGTATTTATTTTGTTAATTTCAAATTGTAATAGATGTGTTTCCGTTTGTTTTGAGGTTTTTCACCTGTGTAGTTGGAGGAAAATCATGGTGCCCATCCTATAAAATAAATATGGATCAACCAAAATGAAGACTCCTTGAGTGAATTCCAGTTGCATTTCACAAAAGAGATTATCCTTTTTCAAGTTGGGATTGCATGGTAGAATTAAACCAATACAACTTGACAGTCAATGTTGTAAGAAAAATCTTGCTTATTGTCAGTCAAGGTCATGTTTTCTATGCAAAGTTTTGCTCTAACAAACACCTTTGTAGTCATTTCTCCTTGTTAGTATCTGGTTTTTTATGTATCTTGTATCAGATTTTCTTGCCATTTATAAACATGTTTTGCACAAACCCACTTTTTCTTTGTGCAGCCAAGCATAATTCCCCTGGTATATCTGATGACTTTTCATGCTTAATTGGTAAAGGTAATTGTGGCTGCCAGCAAGCTTCAACTTCAATTTACCAGAACTACTAGAGCAGCTTGCAGCTTATGCTCTACTACTGTTTGACACAGGTATGCTTGAACTGTGTGCCCATAACTGTCTCCATTTTGAAAAATGTATATAAACAAACACATTTTTTTTACAGTAGTTTTCTTGATGTCCTTTTATTTTCTGTTCAAGTATTGCATGTTGTACTTGATGAGTAAAAAGACACTCAGTGGCTGTTTTCAATACAGCCCATACAAGCAGTGGCTTAGATGCAAAAGCATCAGACAAAAATGTATAACTTGTCATTCAGCTGTACCCTAAACTCAGTTTATATTGCGTTTATGCATGTGTGGTCAAACCACAAATGGCTCCCCTGTGTGTTAAGTAGGTGCCTCCTAATTGCTACCTAGAATTTGGAGACCAGGGTTAAAAGCTTTGTACAGAATTTCAAATGATTTCCTGCACTATAATTGGTGGAAGACTGTAGAAGGAGGGGCTCACACAGTGCACCATCTATGCAAAAAAACAGCCTATAAAAACATTAAAAGATGAAATCTGCTCAATTTGGAGAGAAATTAGGAAATTGGTACAGGTTGGAGAGGATTTACCCTATGACATTTTTGTGATCTTCTGTCTTATCTTTAGTTAACTGATCATTTAGCCATTTACCTTTGTGGCTGGATTTTGGATCGGCTGTTAAAATCCAAGAAGTCTTTACCCTCAGTAAATGTCAATAACTTGGTTTATAAATTAAGCAGAATTATTAATCATAAATCACACGGGAAATATTTCTTTGTCTATTCAAGTTGCTAACTCAAAGGAGGTAGGTTCTGCTCTTTTTAAACGATTAATCACTGCTACTATCGCAATTAAAACAGCAAGGTGTATGATTTGTTGAACCTCATTATCTCTATCACAGAATTTTTATGCATAATAAACCAAGCAGACACTACAAGCTACAAGAATAAACACAGAATACATGAAAGAAATAGTAATTCTAAAGAGTTCAAATGAGTTCTTTAGGTAGAGTCTTTGATACAGTCCATTAGCTTAACTGTTGTGATACACAGAGGTAGTGTTCATCAGATTAGCACCATAAATGATATACAGCAGCAAAATGTGTAACAGCAATGTTTGATAACATTCTCATCAATCAAGTTTCACTTAATTCAGTAATGAGCAATTACCAATAAGCACAATACATTTGATGTGATAGTATTAAGATGTTTATGATAAAGTAAGGACCGCAACGCTTCCTTTGCCATGACATCCAATAGTATTGCAGTAAACACAGCTTGCTAACAGGCCACAAACGCGTTACTGCACTCAGGTAACCCTGGTAGCAAGCTGCGCTCCTAACCACAGGCTAGAAACCATAAGATGGACGATGCGCAGTCGCATTTAAGTGGCAGCATGTAAAATGAAATGAACTCTGACTGGGATAAAGTACATGGAGACACAGGAGAGAGCTGCACACAAGGAGATGACAGAACAACATGGCTTTGTAACATCAAAAACAAAGAATTTCAATGTTTGTCATACCTCAGCAAAAAATAGTTTCAGGAGCTATTTTAATGACTAAATAGCATTTAATTCTACTCGCTGAGGCGGGATACCCATTTAATGATAATGATTCTTAGCTTGTTCTCTCACGGCAGGAAAAGCAGATGGATCCTGATCCGTTTCCATTATGAACATCTGTTTCAAGGATATTCCACTCCAGCGGGCCTGGGTTTTATGTCCATCTCATTCACTCAGAGAAACAGAGGGTCAGAACCACCAAAAATGTATAAAACATTTTAATTTTAGCTGTAGAAATGCATTGTAACGTATTTATCATTTTGCTAATTCTTAACCTTGTGTTCACCATTTGTTAAGTAATTAATCTGTTAATCTGTTAGATATCCTAGTATGCTTTTAAGTTACATTGAAATGGCTCTAACTTGATCCATTTTTCCAGCCTGTTAGCTTTCTTCCTAAATTACTCTGTGGGAAAAGTAAAAAAAAAAGAAACTTTAGATACCTTAAAGGTTCTATATTATGCAAAATTTATTTTATAAACATTTTACACAAGTCATATGTGTCCTTATTCATAGAGCAAATTTCTGAAAGGAATTCAGAGACAAAGATGAAGTAACAGGAGGAAATTTCCCCCTAGAATTTAAAGCTTGTGATTCAGTAGTACTTTGAAGAGTCAAAAAGGAAATTATTTGTTTTACAGCTCTTTTTCTTCTGTCTCTAATCATTAAAGATTATTTCAAGCTGTCCAACAAATCAGTTTCTTGCCAAAGGCAATTCAATGAAAGATTAAATGTGTCTATAAACAGACAGATTTTTTCATTTGAAGGCTCAGCAGATCTGTAGGGTAACATTTTATCAGTTAGGAGTTATAAGATTCTATGTTTGCTCTCCAAAAAGTCAATATTCATCACCACAGAGGGAAGGACATTTGGTTTTCTTTTTGCTTGAAATTGTTCTATCTTGCTTGTTTAGGTGGTTTTCCAGCTGCTTCACTTCAGCAGGATAATGCTATATATACACACTGCTGCCAGCTGTCTTTTGTCCATTTTCACCTCAGTTGTTATTGAGTGTTTGAGCTCTCACATAAAACTATAACCTGGAAGGTCTCTTTCTCCCACAAGAGAGGCTGTAATTTTCTACATGTTAATTAACAAAAAGATGAGATCCCTTCTGTGTGAAGAGCAGTAACAGTGAAACAAAAGCAATGCGACCAGTGGAGGAGAGGTATAGCAGAGGTTGTAGATGTGTGTGATCAGAAATCTGTGGTGAAGGCTAATGAAAACAATTCCAGCTGAAAAAAAAAGATATGACAGGCGACAAGAACCTGCAAATGCCTTTCCCCATTGTAAGTCCTCGCTTGTTCTCCTCTCACTTCCTTCCAACTGATATCATTTGGTCTTTCAGTTTCTGTCACTTTCTTTTAGTCTCTCTCTTTAAACCAGAAACGGATATTGAGGCAAGTAGGGGCAACAATGATGGAGGAATTTCTAATATCCACCAATAAGTTATGTGTACGTTTTAGAACCCATCCGTACCATAATTTAATTAGCTCTGAGACCAGAGCCTTTTGTGCAAGTAGCTATTGAAAAAGCCAACCATTATATCCTCTTTTTTGTTTTTTCTAAAAATTCAAGATGTTTGTCAGTCATCTGTCTTCTTACATAAATTAACAAATGAAAAAGAAGCAGCAAGAAATGTTGGAAAAGTGACCTCATTTGGCTTCACTAAGAAGCACTTATTTTTGGAGAAGACACAATCGCCTTTCAAAAAATAAAAAACTAATTTAGATTAACTGAAACTATTTGTTCAGTTGTGCTTTGGGAAGTCAATTTAAATATTATGACTTAATTTATCTCTTTGTAACATATAATGTGTTAATGTGTGTGTTGCAATTTATAGCAGTTTGTTTGATTAAATAAATGTAGCTAAAACCAGAAATTTACAACCACAACATTTAAAGTCGCATGCAAATTTTTCCCCAATCGTCATCTGAATAAACTTTAGCTATGTTTAGAATTCACTAAAATTATATACAATATATTTGCTGAAAATGAGAGAAATGAGAAAAGCATTACTTCTGATAATCTACTTTTTTATATTCAGACGTTTACATACGCTAAGATCATTAAGCTTTTTAATAATATGTGAATGTCCTGATAATGATGTTATTTCTTTGGAAACCTCTAATGGATTTATTGACAATATTTGAGGAACGAGATGAATGTTTTGTGCCAAAGATTAACATGCGTCAGTCTGAATTTTGCACACACTTGTGAATAATCTGGGTGTAGCTTGTAAGAGTGTGTCATTATCCACAGTGAAACGGTACTTTTCTGACATAGACTAATAGGCTTCTATGCCTGAAAGGAGAAGGAGATATATATATATGGTTATCTTTATTGCTTAGGCAGAGCAAATTAAACAGCTGTAACAATCACACTTTGCTTGTTGGATCTGTCTCAATAAGCACTGTCAGCTACTGTAAATGATTCCTCCAGGTAATCCATAATCACAGGAGGACATAATGAACCGTGACGTACACCTTACATCTGTTTACCTGGTCGATAAGTACCAGCAAAAAAAAAAAAAAAAAAAAAAGTACCAGCAACCTAAGCCATGTCTGCAACTAGTAAAGACAGCAGTATGCAAGACCTATTAGATATTCTTTGAGCAGCTTTTTATAGATTGTTTGCTAAGTCCAACATAAACCCAATCAATATTAACAATGTTTGATCATATGTTAAAAATGATAACATCCTTTTTAGTTGATTCTCTAGTAAACTGTAATGAAAGGAAAGCCAGATTTATGTGTAAAGTACATTTTTGGTAAGAAGATAATTCAAAGGTTTGTACATGAACAGAACTTTTAAAATAAAGCACACAAAGAAAACTACAATGCATGGTGTAGAAGACAGGTTAGAACAGCTGGACCACCAACATGTGAGCACTTTGGCATTCAGAAATTAAAGAGACATTATGTAAGATTTTACTGAAAAATAGCTTCAAAATAGCCTTTTTATTTGACCCCTTATAGCTAAAACATTGTTTGATGAGCAGACAGACAGCTCAGTAGTTCAGTACCAATTCATCTATGGACCTGTAGCCTAGTTTCCTTAATTTACTTTGGGTCGGAAGTTCCTTTGCTGTTTGGCGGATGTGACATCAAGCATGTCCATGTTAAAAGGTCAAACCTAGCAAATAATCAAAGCCTTATATTCAAGATGGATTTTGTGGATATTCTGAAGCAACCAGCAGCTCAACTAAGACATCAATGGCAACTCCGCATAATGTTAAAAAAAGTAAAAGAAAAAAAAACAAAACTTGTGAAGTACGAGCTTGAGTTGCAAGAACGAACAGAACAGTGTTGCAGTTCTGTGTTTTGGCCACATTATGATAAAAAACGCCGTAATGTCTCTTTCCACAGACTTTAATTCAGGATGTTTGTGCTTTTGATTTTCATTATTCAGATCCATTTTTATTTAACCAATGAATACTTTCATCTATATCATGTTTAAAAGTTTATTATATATAATCTTTCTTTCTTTTTACCATTTTGTTGTTTCAACATCAACCGTAATAACTATTTCCTGAAAGTGATATTTAAGATGATAAGCTACACATATCTTTTTGCATCACTTAGAGTTTGTAATATAAAATAAGCAAAATTACCAAGAAAGATGTGAAAGCTGTTATTGATTAGTTTAATAAAAGGGTGATTGACAATTAAATTTAACTTAAAAACTTAAAAACCAGGCTAGAGAAATGTTTGTTCTTACTTTGCAAATTTAATGCCCAAAAAACTGCTGTCTGACTGTTGACTTCTATGTCTTTCGTTATTCATTTATTTCTCTTTAACTTTTAGTAGTTTCTTTCTTTAGATTTAAGACTTTATCTAGATATAGATGTGATTTTTTTGTTAAAGAGCGTAGCTCAAGGGCTCCTCTGTCAAGAATCTGTTCCCAAATAGTTAATTTTAGAAGACAATGGAATTCTGAATAGTTTACTCCAAGAGATGCTGAAGGACAGGGTAGTAAAGTGGGTAGTAGTAAAGTAAGAACTGTTGAAATTTGATGTTTTAATTGCTTACTATGGATTTTCCTTTGTCTAAATTAAACATAGTCTATGTAATGAAGAAAAAATAAAACTAAGAGAAAGAAAACATGGTTATTTTCACACAGTGGAGAGTTTCAGGTTTACCAGCAAAGTGAGAGGCTATTAAGGCTTGCAGGTAAAACAAAGCAATAAATTAAGATTAGAGATTGTGCAAATGGCTGAATTTAAGATGCATGTAAAATAATTGTTATTTGCTGAATTTTTATATTCTTGCACAAAATATCAACAACAGATGACTGACAAAAAAACCCCATAGCAAAACGAGGTATATTATCTATACTACTCACTAAGAAAAATTAGATTATATGATTGATAAATCTATTTCAACAGCAACACTAGCTTTAATGAGCCTTTTAAGTGTAAACGGTTAATATAAAAGAAAAGCTGACTGGCCATGTGTCATGAATGTTCACTTTAGCTTTCAGTTATCAGGATGACACTGAAGTCAACAGAAAAATATCTCATGTTTTTATTAGTAGAAATTAATTTCAAACCAATTTGAAACTTTTAAATAAAACTTTTGAAATTAATTTCTATTAAGACCTATAAAAATATTTGGTTAAATTAATACAAACCGATCATTAAACAGCTGCTACTCGAGCAGACCTTACATAGCCAAATAAAACTCAGATATGTTGTTACTGACTGTAGATCAGTAACAGTGGTCAGCACTCATCATCTTTTATTGACATTCGGGTTTAATAAGCAATAAACTTAAAAATAATAAAAATAAAAAATAATATTAACTCTTGAATGTCCATTGTAGGATGTAGGAACCTTGCAGACATCAAGAAATCTGATATGCACTGACTGCATCCGTAACACTGGCCTTGTGTTTTTTCTTTCTTTTTTTCTTCAAAACATGGTGAGAACATGTAGTGTCTTTACAAGCCATACTCATCTACACAATCACTGATATAAACATATCTCCTAATGCCACCCACCCTGCACAGGTAATTAAGTTATTTTTTTATTTTTTTTGCTGTTTTATTTTTATAATCCATAATCCTTCAGTTCCACAAAACTGATTGGTATTACAAGATTGACAACAATGGATTCAGTTTACAAGAAAGCAATACAAACAGGGGTGATGGAGTTTGCAGTAAAGAGGCATAAGAAGCTAACCATGCACACAAGCAACAAAGACACACAAGAACTGGGCGTGCGGGCGGCGCAGTGGTTAGCGCACACTCCTCGACGTGGGTTAGAATCCGGCTTGTGGTCCTTTCCCACATGTCTCGCCCCCTCTCTCATACTGCCTTTCCTGTCAGCCTACTGTCTGAAAACATGAGCAACTAGTGCCGAAAAAACTCAAAAAAAAAACAACAAAACAAAAAAACACACAAGAATCAAAACACTTAGGCTGGCTATACACCTGCTGGATTCCTGCTCTACCCCATGCAAAGTGTGCTGAGCAGATATCCACACTCAGCACATGTAGGATTCTCACATTACCATCATTTTTTGAAATGTGCCAGATTCTCTTTATTTGTTCAGTATTGGACTTCTTGTCTGGCTAATCTCCCTTTTAGAAATTTACATGCTTCATCAACCATCAAAATTAGACTTTATCCATATAAGTGACTGATGGGATTAGAAGTAGTGATAAAGCTGGTAGGAATGACCACATTGTCAAGAATGGTTTCTATTTTTGACAGAACAGAGAATAAGATCAATAGGGTCAGTTAAAAGCAGTCTGCATGAATGAGGGTAAGGGTCCATTTCTAAGTATGTCTTCTAAGTTTGCTTTATATTTTCTTCCAATGTTTTTCCTTTTATCTGCTAATTATGTGTGAATTTAAAACTGGGAGTTTTTGCTATGATTCATTATGGATTCGTAATAAGAATTGTAGTACGCAACCAAAAACTCTTTAGTTGTTGGAAAGTATTAAAAAGGGATAACTGGACTACATAATTACAAAAAAGAATTTACTTTTAGTTGCAAAGAATTTTGTCCTACCTTTCATGAGTTGATATAAGAATAATTTAAACTTAGATGGAAACAGAACAAGTGCCTTGAAAATCCTAATTTGAATTTAAATTCAAAGTATGGGTTTTCATTTATTTTGTAAGTGTCAGTAATATAATCTTAAACCTTTAAAGTTTAAAAAATGTTTATGTAAACGCATCCAAAAAATGTCCTCTTGACAATTTAGTTGTTTCTGATTTTAAGCGGGTGCATTTACACGATTAATTAACTTTTATGCAAATGTGTGATGCTTTTTGGATTTTAACAAAAGGCTTGATGAGACTGATACAAATCAACTGGTGCATGCAAGATTTTATCATCATCATACATTCATTTGCTAACGGCATTCACTGATGCTGCATATGGTCGACTTATGCAAGAGAACGAAAAGATAATGAAGGGTACAGCTGAGATGTCAGATTGTCAAGTCAAGTTGGGAGGAAAAACAAAACAATAAATCTGGCATTTATAAAGGGTTCCTATAAAGAAAGAAGTCATGATATTTCATATCAGACATTGAAAAATAAAAAAATAAAATCTTTAGAAAGGAGAAGCCATTTTTATCTAGCCAAAATGTTTATATCAACACAAAGGCTTTTTAATTAAATGTTTCTTGATTAAACTTCCTCTATCTGAAATACAAAGGCAAAATCTCCTTTTATGTTTAAGAGCCACAATAGCCTACTTCGTTAATTTGTAATCATGACCCAATAAATGTACTTACTGCTATTAGAACATATTATTAGTGAAAGGTTTGTGCTGTAGAAATTGTGTGATTGAAGTTATTTCATTTCATATTAAAAATGAAAAGTTCTGTAAGAACTAAACTTTTTTGTTTTAGCTATCCATGGTTACGTGGTAAGTCTTTTTCAGTTGATAGCTCAAACATCTAATAAAAAACATGTTAATTCTGTATGTAAGGTTCTTAGTCTGTTTATACAGTATGTACAGAGTATCTCTGTTGGTCAGCAGGTCTCTGGTATTACCTGTTGTGCTACTTTACCAGGAGATTATGAATGTATTAAGTAACTAGAACCAAAAGTTGAAGCTAATGAATAGGTCATTCAGTATCATGGGTAAAATAAAAAAAAAAGATCATTAGTTAAATGATTATAACTGTCAGCTGCTGAAAACCAGGGTTCTTGTTCTTTTAGTCAAAGTGGGGCTCCTAGATTTGGCTCTTAAGATCTTAAGTAATTTAGACTATGGCTATCATAACCACAAACGACCACAGATTAAAACAATGGTACCTTTATTAGCTAATAATCTCTAAACACTCTAAAGCACTACTGAAAGAAAACACAAGTAAAAAAAATGAATAATTAAAAGGAAAAAACGTGGTTGTTTTAAGAGTCCATTCCACATTCTATGGGGAAGGTTAATCTTTAAGGCTTAATACATTTAAAGTGTCCTTTTAAAATAATAGCAGGTGAATGTAAAAAGACCCTGATGTAGAGATATAAAATGCATTAAAAGAAGTAGTTTCATATGGTTTTACTTGATTTTTGGTTGCTCTACTCGCCTCTGATCTAGACATATATTTCATACACACACATGGGTGTCCTGCTGTCCTTTCAGGGACTTCACACTGACCTTCTTATTTATTTCGATGTCCTTCTCAGACCCTTACCCTAAACCTAAGTCTAAACATAATTCACACTTTAGTTCTAAACCTAACCCCCAACCGAAGAAGATAGATATTCCTCAGAGGGACCAGTCGTTGGTTCCCACAACTACCTTTAAGTCCAGACAATGTAAGATTTTCCCAGGAAATTATCCCCACAAGGTACCAAATATACAGCCACAAACACATGTTTTTTTTAAATGTGTGGTATTGGGAATATAACTTACTAATGTCTTAATTTGGTCTCTTCCATGCTAAATCTCATATCTCAATCTTTTATAACAGGAACAGTATCAGTCACTCCATCAACATAGCTTAACCTATCTTTCCAAACACCCATGATGTCCAGTTTTCTGAACCACTTCCAGTCATTATCAACTATTGTAACCATTGTAAAACCTTTAACATTTTTATTCCTGGTCATAATTCCGTATGTGGGTAAGAAAGGTACTGCAAACAATGACATCTGTAGGAATTGCATTTAGATTTATGTTATCTATTAACTTTGGATATGTATGTATGTCAAAAGATTATTTTCAGTTCGCATCAATGGTCACAGAGTGAATACAAAAGCAAAGAAGTGAAAATATTCTAAAACCAGAAAATAGAATTTTTCACACCAGGTTCAAATATTTATGGTGTTCAGAAAGATCACATTTGAGCAAAAAGCATGCAGAGCCTTTTTTTTTTTTTTGCCTTGCAGCAAGAAGGTTCTGGGTTCGATCCCAGCCTGGGGTCTTCCTGAATGGAGTTTTCATGTTCTCTCCATGCATGCGTCGGTTCTCTCCGGGTACTCCAGCTTCCTCCCACAGTCCAGAAACATGACTCTTAGGTTAATTGGCATCTCTCAATTGTCCCTAGGTGTGAGTGTGTGTGTGCATGTTTGTACGTCTTTATATGTCTATGTGTTGCCCTGCGTCAAACTGGCGTCCTGTCCTGGGTCTATCCCGCCTTACACCCATAGTGTGCCGGAGATAGGCACCGGCCCAATCGCGACCCTGACGGATGAAACGGGAGAAGATGGATGGATGAAGAAGTTGTTTTTTAAGGGATCAAGTGTTAAAATTAATGCAAGATTTCATTTATACAACAGGATGAGTTGGAAAGCTTAATATTTGATGGGATATTGGTTATATGAAAAATAAATATGAACTTAATAAAAGCGAATATGAAACAAACAGACCACTTGTTTATTCATAGTTGAATAAGTAGTTTTCCATACTTGGCTAGAAATGGAGACTATGCATCTGAATGTTTAGTATAAAAATATTTACTGAAAGAATTTAAAACTTGTCCACTTTCCTTTTAAAGCTATCAATTCAGAAATGATAAGTCTCAGGGTTAATTTAGCTCTTTAAGCCTATTATGTTTTATCATTAGTAGGATGTATTTCACAATTAAAAGCCTTTTGCAGCTTGCTGTCCAGCTGTCATGGTAATGCTCTCACATCCATCAAAGCCTTGTGTCATTGTCACATCTTTTCCTGGCTCAGTGAAAAGGCAAATCTATAGCCTGCCACTTTATTCTCTCTGGACCTCTTTCAATTTGCAGCATGGATTTCCCATGGCTGTCAAAAGTGGGAGAGACTGAGATGAAGGGTTTTGGCAGAGAAATCGGATATGTAACAAGCCACATGTGAGGCTATTGTGGGTTCAACACAGTGCTGGAAGTGTGGAGTCATTCACAGTTCAGAGGGAGGCAGTGTGTGGTTGTACTGTAGGTTGGATATGTGGGGACAAAACAAGACTGAGGGTCCTCAAAAAACAAAATAACAAAATAACTGAAAGCAATAATGATGGTACTTTGTTCTGTTAACATGAAAAGCAACAGGTGGTATTTTTTCTGAGTGCTGTAGACTGGAATCTCTGTAGACAGTCATTATGCAACTCAAGTATTAGTATTCACAGCCCTGTTTATGGATATGTTTAAGTTAATGAGGGCTTTTATCTGGGTCTTTCGAAAGGTTTGAATTTCATTACTTGAGTTGCATATGGATGCTGAAATTTGAGAAAACAAGCACAGCTCCAATGCTATTTGAAATGCATTATAACGGCTTTTGTGATTTGTGAATGTCATTAGGGAATCAGACATCTTCAGACCACAGAGTGCAGGTATTCAGTCCTGCTGTTGAGGGAGCAGTGCTGGACCCACAGCCAGTGTTTATTCCCCCCAGTAAAGGCCACTGGTGGGGATAATTGATGACAGGCTTCAATGTTCTGCTTCACATGTGGCAGTGAGGCTGCATTTCCTCACTTCACATAGGCTGATAGTTGCAGTTTGTCCCAAGTCTAAAGCTGCACCTTAAAAAGTAAATACAGACCTAAGAGTATAACTCCACAGAATAACAATTTTTATATGAATATCAAACATCCTGTGTAGAAAAACATTGTTGAATATTGCAATATAATGAAACAAATACAGAATGTGTGAGAGGTATCATCATCGTATTGCAGAGAATTTTTATTTCATAAAGTTTAAAAAGCAGTGAAATATTGAGTCTCTCCAGAGAGGTTTCCAATAAATAGCCAGATAAGGGCTTATAATAACCTTGGCAATGGCAAACCATTAAAGTTCTTAATGTTTCATTCAAGTATGTGTTTATAGCAAAACTTAAGGTCTGCTGAATTGACGTGTGAGAGGGTGTGTATTTTTCAACTCTCGTTTAGTTTCAATGGATTTATAATGCTTAAAATATGCTGGGGGGGGGGTTGTTTGTTTGTTTTGTTTGTTTTTTTACTAAGGTATATTTTCTTGGTATTATTTGATACTGAGGCCAACAAAGGAATAGACTCAATAAATACATAAATGAATGAATGAATAAATAAATGAATGACTAAACAAATAAATAAATAAATAAATAGTATCCTTTTGGTATCCATGTGACTTCACTCTGGTCTCTGATTGGCTATTTAATGATTCTCCTTGTGGTGCAAAATCAGAGTAGTTTTTTTCATTCCTCATTAATCTGACTGATTCATAATTCCTGTGAATCGCTCCCGACAGCTCAACAAGGGCTCACAGAGATGTCATTTCCAGGCACAAATGTTATTCCCATACAGAAGCAAATGAAAGGAGATAAATACACAGCAAAAGAACATTCTGTAAATTTTATTTACAAATAAATCCGGAAACCTTATGCTCAAAAAAAGCACAGAGTATTTTGACTCGACCAGCTTAGAAACCAGAGGGCAAGGAGGGCTTATTTTTGTGCTATAAAATAAGTGCACCCCTCAAAATGTTCTATGACCAAACAGATGCTGCCCCCCATTATCCATCCACACATATAGAAGAATAATATGTCTATTTACTGCAAAATGACAGTGCATGGTTAGCTGTGTGTTTTTATCTTTTAAGTATTTTTTTGCTCTAGATGCTGTTCTTGAACCGGCCATTCATGAATTGCAAGAAAGTTTGTTATATTTCCTAAAACTATAAAACTGTGTTTATAGGGACTGACATTGTATTAACACAAATTCCAGGGATGGAACACCTCATGCACAGAAAAAAAAAAATAGCAGATTAAAATTGTACAACATTGTAAAAAATAAAAGACCTGTAGTTCTATAGTGCCTTTTCAAGTCTTGGGGACTCCAAAGCCCTTTATACTACATTAAATCATTTACCAATTCACACACACAAACTTCTGATAGTGGCAAACTACAACACAGAGGTGTTCAATAAATTCAAAAAAACATGAATCAATTTTAATCAAAAAGCAATTTCAAACTGGTAGGATTTAGGTTTTGTTTCCAAAGTCATTGTGAATTTAACAAATTTCAAAATGTTGTAAAAGCCTTTTCATAGCATTTCATGATTAAGAATTTAGTGACTACATGTCATCAGGTGTGATGAATCGAAGGTAAACAATCACTAGAAGACAGATGCAAGGATTGACAGCAGAATGCAGTTATTACTATAAACAAAAACATTGAATCTTCCTGGGGAATAAAACGTATAATTGAGAAATACAGTGGAAGTATGTTTTTTTCATAAGCATCAAACAATTTATGTTTATTGCAAATTGTGTTAGCTGACGCTTTCGTTAGTAATGTACTTAGACTACAACAGCTCAATGAGTAGTTCTCCTGCAAAGACAATCTAAACCAGTTGGTCCTCCAACATGCTGGGGTTGGCATTTTATTGCTAGGGAGGGGCTAAGCTCTGAGTCGCTATTCATCTGCATGTGTGTCCAAGTATTGGACTTACA
>JAUZNJ010029900.1:0-15136 GCA_034780135.1 Jordanella pulchra
AGGAAAAACATCAGACATCTCAGTCCAGAAATATGCAGTTCTAGGCACAGCCAAGATACTGCGCAGAACCCTCAAGCCCCCAGGCCTCTGGTAGAGGACCCGAGCTCAGATGATGAAAGAGACCACCCGCGGAGGGTGAGAAGGGAATTTTTTTTTTATATATATATATACCCGATTACATGATAATAATAATAATAATAAGATAATACAATGTTCATCTTTTAAAACCTTCATTTTTATCTTTTGTGCAGCTTAAACAACTTAAATGAAACCAAATCTGAGGATCCAAATATGCATGCAAACAGGCACGTCATCTGTTGTACACTATGGAGCAGTGCTGTGGCACATTTAAAAGGATCTCAGCCAAGGTCACAGTGCTTAATCTCTAGTAGGCTGTTTACTCCTGTCTGTTTCACTTGACTTGCATCAGAAAATATATTGAAGTGGCGCTGACACATTTCAACACATGAACTTCGACTTGGCAATTCTCACACACTAAACTTGCTGCACTGGCCACCAGCTTATCAGGGACCAAGAAAAGGATGTTTTTTGTATGTTCAGAACTGACAGGCTATTATCAGATGCATAAAATCCTTTTTAATGCCTCCAAGCCTTGTGCTAAATAGCAATGTTCCCTTTCACATTTTGCATTTTTAAGTAGAACAAAAATGCCTAAGTTGGTCTTTGAGGTAACCTTTTTCTTATGATCATCATGGCAGCTTTGCAGAGTGCTCACAATATCCCGTATAACATCTTTAAATGTAAACAAATGTGAAAAGGTTTTTTACCTTATCTGAATTCATATTAGCTTGTTGTATTTTTCTTTGAAGATACTTCTTTCACTCACCTGCTAAACATCTTTCTTTGTCTCCCAGATTAAATGTAGTTGATTGAAACAGGATTTTTCTTTGTGCCTGTCTATATAGTCCTGTAATAGCTTTGTGCCTAGCAGAGCAATCGCAGTGCTCCATCAAGCTCTGACACATCCATTTGTCACACTCTCTGTGGTCAGATAGAAAACCAAAGAAAGATGCACACATCCACACTGTTGCACAGAGAAAACTGCATTACTCCATGAATTGTATCGAAGTCTGCACTACAAATGGTCTTATCATATTTTGATGTCACTTACAAAAATGAATCTTCACCGGTGATAGTATTTGGACTTGAACAATCTGTGACCCGCTGAAAGGCACTGAAGAAAATGCAACCTGAAAACTTTGAAATGGAAAAGGAATTGTTTTGAAACTGAGATTGACAAGCACCAAGCCAACTATTGCCGTTAAGCCAGGCGGATGGAGGCACAAAAGAAACAGAACAGAAGGCACATGACATGTCATTGAATAGTCATTCATTTTGGTAATTGTTTTCTCTAGACTGTCCATGATACCAGGGCCTCTCTTAATTTCTCTTCTCTTCATTTAAGCCCAAAGATTTGCTGTTGGATGCGGACACGATTACTTATATCGCCATGAAAGAAGGTTGATGGTTTTGTCTTTGTTTTGCGTTTCTATACTTTTGAAGCTAGAATATTTCTTTATTTTTTATCTGTTTTATTAATAGATTTGTAAAAGAAGCCTATGCTATATATGCAGGTTTATCAGTTAGACTCTAAGGATTAAAAGTAATTTAAGACAACACAGAATTTTGACATATTAAAGCCACTAAAATAAAACGACAAAAAAATAAGATGACAGGGATCAGTGCCACCTTATAGTTAATAAAAGTTTCGGTCTCTGTGTGCACCTGCACATTTGTGTTGCATACTAGCCACATTTCACCCACTTAAAAATAAACTCAAAGCAATATTTATTTTTGTTTGCTTTTTTATTTTTAAACTTGCAGTTTGTTATATTGATTCCTCAATACAAGATAAACTTGTAAGAAGACAAGAAAACCTGTATGTTTGGTTTAATTTTAATTCTTTTTTAATCATATAAAGATTTGTGGGACATTAAGATCCAACTTGTAAATCTAAAAACAACATTTTAAGACATATTTATTGTGTTGGTTGATAATGACAACTTATGAAAACTCCCTTCTGCTCTGTTCCATAATGTAAACTTACATTTGTTGATTCCCACTGCTTTGATTTCCACCTTTAAAGGCTTCCTTTCAGAGTGACCATATATATAATGCTGTCCCAGTTCAATGATTGCTTCCTTAGTGCATGGCTTAGAAAATACATGCTCTCATTCAAGGAAAAGCTTTTAATCGCTTTGCATTAACCATGAAGCCTAATTAAATAGCCAGTGAAAAACATGAATCCCAGCACGTTGATTATTGGACTGATTTCCATATTTAAAAGGTCAGGTGATTTGCAATGAATAAAATCTTATCCATATTCACCCTTGCAATAGACAAAGGTGGGTAGACATCTTCAACTCTTTATGACTGAATTTTTAGAGACTTCCTTTTCTTCAAAACATTGTTTTGGTGATAGTACTGGATAAGGTTATAGCAAAGATGTTGGTGTGTTTTCAGCTTTTCATAAATTGTAAGGTGATTCAATAATTTGGCTTAATGAAAATGTCCACCACCCTGGTATTGCATTTAGCTGGTCTAGCTGACTGAATGGTTACGCTTAGAATTTACCCGGAGAATACTACTGGGAAGCAAAGCAGTTAACTGGAAAGAGCATACGGCGTGGGCACTGGCAAGTAAAAGATTTTCTTTCTGACTGTACCAATAACAATGTTTAATTAATAATGGCACTGTTAGCCAATATTCTTCTGTCCAGTTGAAAAAAGCAGCTGAAAGATCTTTGAAACTTGTGAGGCTGCTGTCATATAATTAACAGTAAAGCAGTTGATTATCATTAGGAACTGAAGCAGTCTGACGGAGGAGTCGGTTAGACACTTTAATTCTCTTCAAATGTTGTGTAATTGTACTTGATTTTAAAAAAGTGGTTATAATATATATAGAATGACTCAAGTTACATGATACTTTTAAAGGTTTATATATGTCCTTATGTAAATCCTTGTGAGGAATAGAATAATGTCAAGTGAAGTATTAATAAAGTTAATGATAAATGTCTTTACATTTATCAATATTGATAAGACTAATTTCTATTAAATAATCTTTATTTTTACTTGTATATTAGAAACAATGCTGCAATTTAAAAGCTATTCCCTGACCTCTGAGGTATATTTATTTAATTTTTCTGTGTGATGGTATTACAGTTGTGAAAAGACAAAGTAGTATCTCTTTGCAAAGATCATCCTTTCATTGAACAGAGGACGAGGCAATAGGAGACATCTAGTTTAATTTTCAGCCCCTTCCAGTCTTGATCTTCTGTCCTGTATGAGAACATTAATGGGGAGTTTGGGGTCACAGGATGGCTCCCATTAGAGGGATATGGTTTCATTGGAGATGGGTGTTTAGTCTGGCCACGTCTGTAAACCCACTTAACATTTTCTACCAGTTATTCGGATCCCGAAAGCCATACTCTCACCGCATGCTTTTTCTGTCTGTGTTTTTGCTCCTTTCCCTGTCATAATTGATCGAGGAGGCCAGACAATCACATCTCGTCTCCACCTATTTCCACTCAGGCTTAAACAAGCCTGACTGGAAATAAGTGCAGACTGGAGTCTGATGGCCTTGCAGAGGAAGATGGATGTCTCCTGCTGCTTCCATAAAGAGAGGCAGGCAGATGAGACACTTTGTGCTAAATTAAAACTTTGGGCAAACAGTAATTTCCTGCAGGGGCTGTTCATAAGCTTTGAAAGAGATGACAAAATCACTATCTCCATGCAAATGAAAAAAAGATTTAGCTTTTATTTTCCAATTGAAGCTGGCACAAATCCTGAGTTGATCTTTTGGAGTAGAAAAATATTCTCTTAACTGAATTTAGCTTGCAATAAAAATCATATGCTGCATTTGGGATTTCCTCTGGTTTTGATTTTCTTATTAGTTATAGAAAAGAAGAATATAAGAAAACATTAAGCACCTGCTAAAATCAGTTCTAATGACATGATTTTCATAATTAAAATAAAATGTTTTGAGACCAACCTACCAATCTATGAATACATAATTACAGCTATATAATCAAACCACATTTTTGGTTTGCTAACTTGAGATTTGATGGATAATCTAAAATTGCAACCAAAACTAAAGCAATTCAAAACAGATGAGAAGCCAAGTCATTGATATGTATTATTCTGTAATAATGCATATAAAGCAATTTCTAAGGCATTGGGACTCCGGAGAACGAGGGCCATAGAGGAAAGAGTTGCAACACTTCCATTGACTTATATAGAAAGAATGAAATGTGGAAGTCACGGAGCTGCAGAAGGTTCCAAACAGCGATAGTTCCAGGTTTGACTGTAATTCGCTCTGTGTTTCAGAGTTTGTTTCTCTGCTAAGTTAATGAAATTACAATATTTCTTGGCCGTGGAGCTTCAACTCACTACTCTGTACTAAGATGGGACAGCATAGATGTTTCAGTATAATGTATTAATCATGCTAACCAGCTGCTTGTTGTGAAACTGCATCAAGCTAACTCGGGATGGGTCTTAATGAGGCTAAACTTGTCATTTTGGGTTTAATATGTTTAGCCCGCATGCAGAACACCAGGACAAGAGAGCGTTACAGGTTGACACAGTTTATTTAACTTAGCTAGCGGCAGACTAAGCTGCCCCAACGAGGAGTCCAAAGGGAACCGGCTGACACAGGAAGCAGTAATCACTACAGGGAGAAGCAGAGCGGTGAGTTCAAGGGTCGTTGGAATCCGGAGAACTGAATCGACTGGATTAGTTTGCTTACTGTTGGAAGGTTGTTCAGAATCCTGGAGGGGGAGTACGTGTTGTCCGGGGAAAACAGAATCTCTTTGTGGATCAAAGCTACGGAGTGGTGCGGCAGGGGAGCAGACAGGTTGGCTTGGAGTAGTCGGTGACACAGCGGAGTTCCAGACTGCCAGACGTGGGAACCATGAGAAAGTTTCAAACAACGAGGAAGGTGAATCTTGGAGCACGGGTGACCGGTGGGTATTTTCCACGGCGTCACGAGGAAGATCTTCAGGAGGCAAACAGATAGCCAGGATCTCACTGGTGAGTCCAGGAACACGGAGGATCACCTGAAGGCAACGAGGAAACAGAGGAACAGGTAAGTTCAAAGCAAGGAGGAATAGATCACAGAGACAAGCTCAGGAGGCTTAATGATACCATTACTGGCAAACACTCGGCAGGGATGATCAGGCAGGGAACTCCTCTTATGCTTCAGCTAATGAGCCTTGATGGAAATCAGCTGTGAAACCAACACCGCACCACACCACTGCCGAGACCTGGTGCCACCAGGTGGAGGAAGGAAGAACAAGGCACGCAGGAACACAACCACACGAGACCCCGGATCATGACAAAACTGGTTTATTTCAGTTATTTTAAATATTCTGCACAGTGTTGAAATGTCAAACATTATGTTATGTCTTCTTTTTAGTCATTTCTGAGCTGAAAAGCCATTACTGAGACCGTGTGGGTGTGTGTGGGTGTGGATTTGTCTGTGAGAGTTTAGACAAATTTATCTCTGATTATTAATATTGTTAATTATTTAATATTTTTAGTTCAACCACATTAACCATCTAACAAGATGTCATTGTTATTGTCTTATTTTTTTTACAAGAGAATCTTGAACAACAGGACTTTAACACTAAGACCTTCACAATGTTGGGATTCATTCCACAACTGTTAATGGGTCTTTCTATAATATTGTTAATTTACCATTTGTTAAAATTTTAAAAGTTCCTCCAAATAGGTCCTTCAAGTAGTGCATTTTGCCACTTTTTCATTATAACCTCTCAGCTGTGATAATATTTTGTATCTGAGTCCTCATTTCTTGTCTTCAGGGAAGTTCTGCTGTTCTGTCAGTTTCAAAGGGAGCTGCTCTCAGTGTCACCAAGGATAACAGCCACATCAGGACTTTAATAAATGCACACATTGTTTAGTTTTTACAGTTTATTAAAGGGTAGTGAAAGTACTTACATAACACTGTATAATAAAATGTGTGGTTATTTGTTTTTGCACACTTATCATGTAAATGATCTAAAGATGAAATATAATTTTTGTTTTTCTTGTTTAACTTTTATTTAACCAGAAAGATCCATTGAGATTCAGAATCTGTTTTTATACTAGAGACTTGGTCAAGAAAGCAGACAAATCATAGGAAATGCATAATAAACACCAAGTTACATTTTCATGATAAAAGAATAAGCCGTTTTTCTCTATTCAACAACAACTTTGAGGAGCACAGTGGGTCAGTACCAGAGCAAAAAGAGAAGGATTGTTTTCAACAGAAAAGAAAATTTACCCTGAGTCAGCATTAAAAGTTGCATGTTGTCTTTCAAGTCATTTAAAACTTCTTTTAAAATCTTTTAGCTCATTTTTCATCTGACACCAAGCAGAGACCAGAGAGACTGCATAACATTTGCAACACATGAGGGGGTAATAAAGGAGTAATTCCTGAAAATGGTCATATTGAGGCTTTGAAGCATTTACTAAATCATCATTAACTACATAGGCGGACCAGGTTATACTAGCATGCAGAAAAAATCTGCAAGACATTTAATATTATTCTCATTTGATTTTCTTTTTAACCTGTATGTCTTTATAATAAACCACCATAATTGTTCTTATATCAGTATATTGCATAAGCTCAAAAATTTTATCGATTAATACGATCTGTCCTCTATTTTACGATGTGGACAATATTGTTTCCCACAAAGTTTTAGATAAATTTCCCTGCCACTCCTAATAAAATGCTACAATAAAATCCATACTCAACAAAGTAATCAATTAACACTATTGGTCAGAAGTTACTGAAAACTGCAGGAGAAATTAGAAATTGATTGTCTTTTTTTAGGTCTTTCCCGCCAGCGGCCGTTCAAACTAACTGGCAGCACTGAGATGTTTTGGAACTATTTTCAGGTTACATGAACCATGTGACAGAGTTTCGTCATGCTTAAAAGTGTTTTGTAACTCTGTCTCCTCTACTGCGCTGCAGAGAACCAGAGTGAGAACATACCATGGATGGAAAAATAAATAAAAAAAGGGTAATAAACCTCCTTTAGGCTGTCTGGTATGTCAAGATTATTCTTGCAATTCATCAAGAGTTCATTCAGGAGGTCACAAATGAAACCAGACAATCTAAAATATTGCAGGCCTGACTTGGCTAAACTGTTATCAGTGTTTCTGATTCTACAGATAGAAAGAGTCTGAGTAGTGTTTGCATCCTTGGTATACTTCCAAACCAAGCACACATTGTTTAAACAGCAGGACAAATATTTTGAAGCAGCCTGCTCAAAGTCCTAATCAAAACAATTCTGCAAGAACGTAGGCCAAAATTTCTCCACAGCGATGCGAGACTCATTGTTGACTCAGTTGTTGCTGGCATATGAGGCACAACCAGTTAGTAGGTTTAGAGGTCAGACAGTTTTTCACAAACAGCCTTGTTGGTCTGGATAGATTTTATGAAATAATCAGGTTTTTTGTATTGGATATAAAGAATATCTAATCTGGAACATTTAGATATGAATAAATTAACTAAAACCGCAGAAATATTTAAAGGGCAAATGAATAACCCGATAGTGTCTCCTCCACATTGTAAGGAATGGGACTTCTCAACTGCTAGAAACCAGAAATATGTATTCTTTATCCTAACAGAGTCTTGCATAAAGCTCTGCATTCGTTTCCCTCTTTTTACCTTCTTACCTCTTTTCTGTCTTCTTACGCTGTTGCTCTTTATCTTTTTTCCTTACCATCATCTTGATATCTTCCTCTCCGTTTTATATTGTCTGCCTCTCTTTCCAGCCCTCTCTTTCTGCGTCTCTGACAGCATCTTCTTAACAAAGAGCAGCCGAGTGTGAAAACAGGGGAGAAGCAATGTGTTTTGTGCGTGTGTATGTCTGTGTGATCTAATATGTCCACTAAAAAGAAAGGTGGTGTGATAAACAAAATGAAAAATTGTAAATCAAGTCACAGTTTAGTGTTATTTTCCTTAATAGTTGCTGGCCACTTATTAATATTGTTCCTGTTTGAAATTCATTTTTTAAAGGGTTGTGTCTACAAGTAAATGAGCAAAAAAAGGTTTTGTTTTGAGCTCAGATTTGTTGTTTCAATTAATTTATCCGGAGTGCAAAATTTATTTGAACCAGAAAACATTTATTTTTTATGCTAACGTCTAAATGTGTAATCTAGTGAAAAAGCAAAACAGAACATTTCTTTGGCAAATGAAATTAATTCTGTTTTGTGTTTTTAATAAAGACTTTGTTCAACCTTACATCCCTCAACAGCACTTGATGCATATTACTGCAATCTGACTTCAACCCAATCGATACAATAATATTTCTGCAAAAAAAAAAAGTTTCTTGTGTGTCAAAGCAATAATGCAGATTAAAATTTAATTGAATTTGGAATGGGAAGAAAAATACAATAGACATTGAGAATGCAGTGACCTTTTCTACAGTTTGAAATGTCAGAGATGTCTTTTTCATTAACTCCAGTGTTCGGTTAAAACTGACACCAGTTAGGACCTTGCATTTAGTGTGCTGATCTTGAGAATCCATAAAAAAAATATTATGGCTTTATTGTTTTTGTAGTTCCATTTTTTCTGACACTAAAGAAGATGTTCCTTGAAGAAAGTAAAGTATCCTGCAGCAGTATTAATATTTATTTTGATATTTCATATTTTGTTACCGCAGCTTTGTAATTTTTAAAACCGAAAACCTCAACAGTATTCTAGGGAGTTTTATACAGTGATCTTAAGGTTAAGTTTTTTCTTTTTTTATCACCATCTGCTCTAACAGCTATAAGTCTTTTAGGGTAATGTAAGCTCTGCACATCTGTCACTATCTTGCTTTGGGAGTGGGAACTCCACCCCAAGTATTTTGAAAGCTAACAGGGTGTCTTCTAGTATTGCCACACCTTTAGCTTTATCAATTCTGCTGTAAAAAATCTTTTGTACAGCATTGAGGAACCACCACCATGTTGTAGTAGTTTCTCCACACATAGTTTCATTCATGCAGCAGAAAAATCTTTTATTTTGTTTCTATCTGAGCAAATAGGACTTTGACCCATGAAGATTTTTTAGGCTAATGCCGATTATTTTGACATCAGTCTAACCATTCCCTGATATGTGCTGCCAATTTTTTGACGCCGATTCTTAAAGCAGATGTTACTTTTTTCCTCATTTACATAATCCACATGCCAAAGTGATAGTAAATGTTGCATGAGTCTCAATCCAAAAAGAAACATTAGTATTAAAAAATCAATCAAAGCATAGCAACAAATGATTGCGAATAGAGGAAGAGCAGCAATGCATTATTGGCTTCACGTAATTTCAAGCCATGGCTGCCGAATGCAGTAATAAATGGGTGAATGTATGTAGTATATGTATGTAGGTCGATGCTAAAACAAGAAAATAAAATGTGGATACTGGCCTTCCAATATATTGGTCTATATCTAGATAGATTTTTTTTTACAAATCTTTGCTGTGTCTCCCAAATGTGTAAAAACTTCTTGATACATCTCTCAGTTGTAGTATTAGCAGATTTTCTGCTGATTAACTGAGGTCAGGTGGAGATCCAGGTCTTGGAAAGCTTGCAGTCGGTCTATACCAGCAACCATTAAAATCCAAAGAGCTATTTTACTCCGAGTCCAGTTGAGTAAAAGTCATTTAAAGCTTCAAAATGGTATAAACTGTTAAGATTTTATTTTTTTCTAAATATCTACTATAGAAAATCTGTTACTATTTTAAACAACCAACAGTTTATTTGTACTTTAGCTTTCAAATGAGGGAAAACATTAAAATGTTTTATAAAGAAGTATGGATTTTTCTTCTATAGGATATTTTATGTAAAACAAAAAGAGAAAAAAAATATTTTCAAGTTAAAGACAAAAAAAGTAGATATAACAACTTATTTTTGGTTAATTTATAATATGACTTGTTTAAAGCTTGGGATGTAATTTCAGATCCCAACACTGCTTTAAAAACATATTTGTTTGATGTTTTTAAGAGGAGATTTCAAATTAAAAGGAACTATAAATAATTAGTTCTATCATTTTTAATTTATTTAAAAAAAATCTATTTTTTTACCTCTGCTTTACAAAAATACAGAATTTTATGCACTTTTGGTCTATGCGACTGTGATTACAATAAGACAAAAGGTGAAAAAAAATGCAAGGTATATGAATACTTCTGCAAGGCACAGATTTTCTGTATGTCTTACTTCTACCTGGGTGACTCGTTCTTATTGAAGCTGTACATAGCTTTAGCCTCCTACTTTACCCACTGGTACATTCTGTGTATGTGTGTTCATCTTACCACTGTGTGCAGCCGTCACTGTGATCTCACATCAGTCAGAGGCTGCTGGGCCACACATTGACATTCCAGACTGCCTGCCTGCCACTCTGGCAAAAATAGATATGTAAAACGACAAGTTTCCTCCCCCCTAGCTTTCCCACGCATAGTTTGTCTGAGCTGGTGGGGAGAAAAAGAGAGGTCTCTGGTCTGTGTCAGCTTGGATGAGAAACAGTCAGCAGAGTGTGTAGAGGGGAGTGACATATCACCGTTTAAGAAAATGAGAGAGGTGGAGGTTGAAAGGAGACTGGGTTACCCTTAACCAATGTTTATTGTGATTGGAAGCTGCTTTTCTCTTATTACTGAAGCTACTGCATTGTGTCTAAAACTTTGCTTGAATGAGATTTAGAAATATAAATGAATTGAAAAAGGTATTAGATCTGTTTAAATGTATATAGAATAGTAAGCAGACTTAGGGGGTTTCAACTCAAGGAGGCTAAATGATAAGGGAAGTCATGATTTCAAAACATCTGTTTTTTTTTATTGATTTCATGCAGTAGGTAGCATTTTATGATTCCAATGCCAGTGATATATCCCAGTCATATATTGTACTTTAACAGAAAAATAAATAAATAAAGTGAAGAAACAATGAATCCTACCTGGCTTTCATGAGAAGTGCACATTCTTAACATGTGGTCAGAGGGATTTTTTTGTTGTTTTTTTCTCAATATTCTTTTATGGTCTTTGCACAAAAAACTTATGTGTTATTCAATTTTATAGTTCTACCATGCATTGCAGTGTTTTTGTTAAAATTTGTTCACTTATATCAGGTGGACTAACCCTTTGTCCACTTATCCTGTGTGCACATCATCTTTATAGATCCCTGAAGCATGTCAACTTATTACATGTGAATAGTTGTTTTTGTGTGTTTGTTTTGTTTTTTTGCTTTATCTAAATTCTTTGAAGATGAAGCCCCAAGCTGGGGTCTTTATATCTCCAAAAATATAAAATGTATATAGATATAGTATAGCATAATTGTTAAAATTGAAATTTGTAGTCAGACATAAATAAAATATATTATTCCCATCTTATTTAACTTGATAATTTGTAGTATTTATGCACTTTAACTTAAGGTATTGGAAGTCAAAAGTCTTTGCAAACCTGTTTTGTTTTTGTTTTAAGCTGAAGCTTAAGCGACCAGATTACATTTTCTTTACAGTAGTGAAGGCCAAAAACGTCATGGGTCAATAGTGTGTTTTTATATTAAACTATTTATCTTGCTTTTTAATTATATAATGGTGCTGCAAGGTGGCACAGTTGTTAGCCCTGTTGCTTTGCTGCAAAGAGGTTACGGGTTAGTATTTTGGCCTGGGGATATCTCTACATGGAGATTGCATGTTTCCTCAAGCATTCAAGGATTATCTTAAGGTTCTCTGAGTTTTAACTTCAGTTCAAAAGGTTTAATTTGTTATTCTAGATCATCCAAAGGAGGATGTGTGGTCATGTAGGTTTTGTATGTCTCTGTGTTGTTTAGTGTGGATTGGTGGCCTGTTCAGAGTACATCCTGCATCTATCTTAATGACTGCTGTGACTGGAGAAATGGTCATAAAGGATGGATGGATGGATGATTTAATAAAGCACCAATTTAAAGCAAAGGTCTTACTCTGATAGGTAATAAAGGAAATGGGCAACATTCTCTTAATTCCACTTAATATATTTGAACAGCTCTATTAAGTAAGTAAACAAATTTAGTTTCAGAGTATTAGCCCATGAATATAGTAAAGCTAAACACAGGCGAACCTGTTTATGTGGTGGAAGATAGTTTAGTTCAGCAGGGAGCTTAGAGAGCAGGTATAGCTTAATAACAATCCTACTAGCGATGGGGATAAGTGTCTCATCCAAGGACACTACCTAATGTTTTCTGATACAGCTTGTGAATTAGAAGTGTCCTCTTCTCAGGGCCAGCCTTTGATTCTCTTCTGCTCCTTGACTTTAAAATGAGACTTGTCAAATTACAAATGAGCTTTTCTTTCTTCTTTTCGATTGAAAGGTTAAAGGTAAAGCTTTGCATCCATTAATGTCAACCTTGATTGATTTACAACACAGGGAGCATGATATATGGCTGACACAGCCATGTGATGGATTGGAAACCTCCTTCAGAGGCCATAACTGTAATAGATTTTATACAGTACTAAATAGTGTTAATGCATTACTGCAGCAGTTGGCGTTAAATTGAATATCAGACACCTCAGATATAATGTGGAAGAAGAGTAAAATATGTTTAACCTCCAAGGATGGTGCTTTAGCACTCTGACAGTCTCCTCCTGATATACATTGATGTAACTATCTTATCATTTTTTTATTGTTGCTCTGACATTTATCATGCACCACTCTGATGTCTTTTTAGGGGAAAATATATAGAAGATGTGTTGCTTTACAAGGCAAATTTATTTTGTATAGATGTGATATATGAAAATCAATAAAATCTTGATGGATGGTGGTTAGAATCGCACAGTGTGAACAAGATGTCAAATCGCTTCCTTCTTCTTTCTCCCTCTCAGCTTTTCTTTTCTATATTTTACCAGCCGGTATGCTTAATAACATTTCAAACGATTGCATTTCCAAAGAATATGAAAGTGTTATTTCTTCTGTCTTCAATCCGCAATGTCCAAACATGAGGTTGTTTTTGCGAACTCAAACTGAATGATATGAATAGGTGGCCCATGGTGACACAGAGGGCAAAGAGTATAACAACATAAGCTGTAAGTGTACAGCTTTTGGCCCCTTTCTCCAGCTGAAATACAGCGATCGAAGGTTCTCATGTTGCCTCAAGAAGTATGGCTTGTTAAAAAAACAGTTTTAAGTTCCTGAAAAGCAATTGTTAGGGCTGCTTACAGCCACTGTGCAGATCCCTGGTAATAATGGAAAGGGCTTGCTGTACAAAGTCCTTGTAAAGGGCTTTTTTGTCTTGCCATAGAATGAATCACTTCAGTTGGGAGGGAGGGTTTTGGTTTTAATACTGTTATTACTAAATCAAATTTTCTTTACTGTAACCAAAGCATTCTAAAATGTATTTTTTTTTTAATTTATTCACCAGGCAACATTATTTTTCACATGCCCTTGCTTCTTGACTACAATAAACCTTAGAGGGAAAACTTTATCTTACTTTTTCTGTGTTGTTGAACTTTTGAAATGGTCATTGCACAAAAGAATCTTAATGACCCCAAAACATCAGCCTAACGACATTTGTTGTGATGTTTGAGCTCTGTTTTCTGTGCTGTTAAACCTCTTTGGCTTAACTGACTTGACCAGCATGTTTGATAGTACCTCTGGGATGAAACTGGGTTCTGCTGCTCCTCCCTGGTTCTACCCGTCTGCTATGATGGATGTGAGAATAAGAATGGAGAGGTTCTTAGGATTCTATTTGCTCAGTCCTTTTAACCTGCTGCTATTGATTGCAGGGTGTGCTGCTGATGTGCAGAAAGACATTGGAGAACGAGAGAATGTCTGGAAGAGCACTATGGATTTTGATTTATGTTAATTGACGAATTAATAACCAAGCAGGTTACAAACAAACCTTGCAATGTATTAAAATGGTCTGTTTTTATTGGAAGACTGGATCCCCTGACAGTAAACTTGGATCATGGCTAATGTGGAAATAGTTCTTTTCACTTTTAACTTTAATTTAAGGTTTCAGTTGGAAAAACATTAAATCAAGAGAGGCCTATTCAAAATATTTTTTGTTGTCTTTTTTAATCATATACAGTCACATTCCTTTAGCCTTGTCCATCAATTTAAAGTTCTTTCCAGATCAAACATATTTAAGGTAAAGGTATCAGTCAAGTTTTTCAATATGACACAGTGCAGGCTGTTTCTCTTCCATACCATTTCTTCTTAATGCCATGGTACTAGAATCAAGGGTGAGGTTTTTTTCTGCTTTGTTGAACACTGACCTAACCTGAAGTTAAACTAATGATAGTGCCACATTTACAAGCTACTAATGGCTGCAGTAGCCTGCTGGTATGACTTCTGTGAGGAATAATAGACAGTAACCGATTACTGTTGCAACAGATCTCATCCAGTGTGGGCTAACAAATAAATTAGCCATCTCTGCAGAGAAGACTGCACCAAAATGTTTTCATATACAGATAAAACATGCAGTGCTATCAAGTTTAGCACCTTTCAGCTGCTATAACCAAAGATGGCGACTCAATATGGCATCTTCCAGTCAGTGCGCCACCACATATCATATTGTTGATCATATTTATGATCAACAAAATCTTAGCCGAAGTATGGGAACACTTTAGATGTTTTTTGCATCCAAAGAATTTGAGAAAAATCAGGGAAGAAAATCATTTCAATGCTGCTAAAGAAAAAGTCTAAAATATCTTATCCATGTTGCAAGCTTGACTACAGCAACTGAACTATGAAGCTATCGTAAATAGCTCAAGATTCAAGGCTAGTATGTGAAAAATGATCTGCCTCAGAAATTTTTGCAAAGTAACAACTTCAAAGATTTTCTGACATGTTTACTTGTGTTCAGCTTGGTTTTCCTTAGTGTCAAGCCTTGCCAATATACCTCATCAACAAATCGTTATTAATTTAATTAGAAGACTGAAACCACATAATGATAATCTATTTCCATAATTTCCCAAACAAAGTATTGAATTTTCTGTTGACACTCAGTTAAACACAATGACCTGTCAGATATTGATGGAAATCCAATTTTAAGATCTACCAGCCTTTAATAAGATCCCAATAGACTAGCTTTTTTTTATACAGGTAATCCCCAACACACATACACACAGTAGCTGTTTCACAGTTTATGAAGCATTTTTTCTGTTATGAT